>JBAKBP010006235.1:0-112491 GCA_037953745.1 Lithodes maja
GTTTTATTCGTCTGGATTGTTTTGTTTTTTTATTTTATTTCTTCTTAGTTTCCACTAAGGTATAATACATAATATATACAGTATAATTATATATCAATGGTATTATATATAGAAGTTTTGGTAAAGCTTTAAGAAAAAAGAATGCAAGCTTAACCTAAGAAGTGCGCATGGGGGGTATGAGACACCACACTCCTGTGACGTATTTGAGCTGTTCCCATCACTAACATCGTTATTTTACCATAAATAGCATTAATACTTATCCATATGCGCCTATTATAGGTTGATTATAAAGGTATTAACCTGTTACAACAATAAAACAAGTGGAAACAGCGTTTGGATGGTCAAAATCGGCAATACAGGCCGGGAGTTACATAATGTATGGCTGAGGCAACCTCCCTCCCCACCACTCTTTCCCAAGTCTGGAGAGAGACTGTCGATCGATACTCTCTCTCTCTCTCTTCCACTCGCTTGGTAATAGTGATGACAATGCCCTGCTTGCAACTCGCTAATGTTAGCACGAAAATAGACCACAGAATAAGGGAATAACAGGGAAAATAGGTGATAACTGAAGGAGGTGAGGTGGAGGAGTGATATTTGGCATGGCCCAGGGGCAAAAAAAAAAAAAATTATTTGGGGTGTTTTAACCCGGGAACTGCAGGAGACTCTTAAGAGTTCCCCCGGCGAACTGCAGGAAGACTCTTAACCCGGGAGCTGAGGGGACTCTTAAGAGTTCCCCCGGCGGACTGCGGGAAGACTCTTGAGAGTAAGTAAAATAAAAAATCAACTTTTGACATCGAAAAAAATATTTTTTTTTATTTTTTTTTATTTTTTTGGCCCCTGGGCCATGCAAAATCTCAGTCCTCTACCTCCCCTCCTTCCCCACTTTCCTCCTCTCATTCAGTTATCACCTATTTTCCCTATTATTCCCTTATTCTGAGGTATATTTTCGTGCTAACATTAGCGAGTTGCAAGCAGGGTGTTGTCATCACTGATGGCAAGCGAGTGCAAGAGAGAGAGAGAGAGTATCGATCGACTGTGTCTCAGTGGCCTTGGGGGAAATTGGCGGGAAAGCAGTTTGCCTCACCCATACATTATACAACTCGCGGGCTATATCTCCGATTTTGACCATCCAAACGCTGTTTTCACTCGTTTTATTGTTGTTTCAGGTTAATACCTTTATAATCAACCCATAATAGGCGCATATGGATAATTATTAATGCTATTAATGGTACAATGAATATTTTAGTGACGGAAACACCTCAAATACGTCAGCACAGGGGGACGTTTTCAATTACCCCCATGCGCACTTGTTAGGTTAAGAGTCAGAGAAAAAAAAAATCAACTTTAACATCGAAAAAAAAAATATATATTATTTTTTGTTTATTTTTTTTTTTGGGGGGGGGCCCCTGGGCCATGCAAAATATCACTCCTCTACCTCCCCTCCTTCCCCACTTTCCTCCCGTCCTTCAGTTATCACCTATTTTCCCTGTTATTCCCTTATTCTGAGGTATATTTTCGTGCTAACATTAGCGAGTTGCAAGCAGGGCGTTGTCATCACTGATAGCAAGTGAGTGCAAGAGAGAGAGAGAGAGTATCGATCGACTGTGTCTCAGTGGCCTTGGGGGAAATTGGCGGGAAAGCAGCTTGCCTCACCCATACATTATATAACTCGCGGCCTATATCTCCGATTTTGACCATCCAAACGCTGTTTTCACTCGTTTTATTGTTGTTTCAGGTTAATACCTTTATAATCAACCCATAATAGGCGCGTATGGATAAGTATTAATGCTATTTATGGTCAAATGAATATTTTAGTGACGGAAACACCTCAAATACATGCGCACAGGCAGAGGTGTCTAATTACCCCCATGCATACTTCTTAGGTTAAATGGATTTTTTAAAAGCCTTACTCTTAACCTCTGAACTGCGCACGTGGGTAATTAGAAACGTCTGCCTGTGCTGACGTATTTGAGCTGTTTCCATCACTAAAATATTCATTTTCCATAAATAGCATTAATACTTATCCATATGCGCCTATTATAGGTTGATTATAAAGGTATTAACCTGTTACAACAATAAAACAAGTGGAAACAGCGTTTGGATGGTCAAAATCGGCGATACAGGCCGGGAGTTACATAATGTATGGCTGAGGCAACCTCCCTCCCCACCACTCTTTCCCAAGTCTGGAGAGAGACTGTCGATCGATACTCTCTCTCTCTCTCTTCCACTCGCTTGGTAATAGTGATGACAATGCCCTGCTTGCAACTCGCTAATGTTAGCACGAAAATAGACCACAGAATAAGGGAATAACAGGGAAAATAGGTGATAACTGAAGGAGGTGAGATGGAGGAGTGATATTTGGCATAGCCCAGGGGCAAAAAAAAAATATATTATTTGGGGTGTTTTAACCTGGGAACTGCAGGAGACTCTTAACCCGGGAGCTGCCGGGAGACTCTTAAGAGTTCCCCCGGCGGACTGCGGGAAGACTCTCCTGAGTAAGTAAAATTAAAAATCAACTTTTGACATCGAAAAACAAAAAAAATTATTTTTATTTTTTTATTTTTTTATTTTTGTTTGGCCCCTGGGCCATGCAAAATCTCAGTCCTCTACCTCCCCTCCTTCCCCACTTTCCTCCTATCCCTCAGTTATCACCTATTTTCCCTATTATTCCCTTATTCTGAGGTATATTTTCGTGCTAACATTAGCGAGTTGCAAGCAGGGTGTTGTCATCACTGATGGCAATCGAGTGCAAGAGAGAGAGAGAGAGTATCGATCGACTGTGTCTCAGTGGCCTTGGGGGAAATTGGCGGGAAGGTAGCTTGCCTCACCCATACATTATACAACTCGCGGGCTATATCTCCGATTTTGACCATCCAAACGCTGTTTTCACTCGTTTTATTGTTGTTTCAGGTTAATACCTTTATAATCAACCCATAATAGGCGCATATGGATAATTATTAATGCTATTAACCTCTGAAGTGCGCACGGGGGTAAATGAAAACGTCCCCCTGTGCTGACGTATTTGAGGTTTTTCGTCACTAAAATATTCATTGTACCATTAATAGCATTAATAATTATCCATATGCGCCTATTATGGGTTGATTATAAAGGTATTAACCTGAAACAACAATAAAACGAGTGAAAACAGCGTTTGGATGGTCAAAATCGGAGATATAGCCCGCGAGTTGTATAATCTATGGGTGAGGCAAACTCCTTTCCCGCCAATTTCCCCCAAGGCCACTGAGACACAGTCGATCGATACTCTCTCTCTCTCTCTTGCACTCGATGGCCATCAGTGATGACAACACCCTGCTTGCAACTCGCTAATGTTAGCACGAAAATATACCTCAGAATAAGGGAATAATAGGGAAAATAGGTGATAACTGAGGAATAGGAGGAAAGTGGGGAAGGAGGGGAGGTAGAGGACTGAGATTTTGCATGGCCCAGGGGCCAAAAAAAAAAAAAAAAAAAAAAAAAAAAAAATTTTTCGATGTAAAAAGTTGATTTTTAGTTTTACTTACTCCAGAGAGTCTTCCCGCAGTCCGCCGGCCGAACTCTAAAGAGTCTTCCCGCAGTTCCCGGGTTAATGGTACAATGAATATTTTAGTGACGGAAACACCTCAAATACGTCAGCACAGGGGGACGTTTTCAATTACCCCTGTGCGCACTTCAGATGTTAAGAGTTCCCCCGGCGGACTGCGGGAAGACTCGAGAGTCAGAGAAAAAAAAAATCAACTTTAACATCGAAAAAAAAAAAAATTGTGGGGGGGGGGGGGGGGGGCCCTGGGCCATGCAAAATATCACTCCTCTACCTCCCCTCCTTCCCCACTTTCCTCCCGTCCTTCAGTTATCACCTATTTTCCCTGTTATTCCCTTATTCTGAGATATATTTTCGTGCTAACATTAGCAAGTTGCAAGCAGGGCGTTGTCATCACTGATAGCAAGTGAGTGCAAGAGAGAGAGAGAGAGTATCGATCGACTGTGTCTCAGTGGCCTTGGGGGAAATTGGCGGGAAAGCAGCTTGCCTCACCCATACATTATATAACTCGCGGCCTATATCTCCGATTTTGACCATCCAAACGCTGTTTTCACTCGTTTTATTGTTGTTTCAGGTTAATACCTTTATAGTCAACCCATAATAGGCGCGTATGGATAAGTATTAATGCTATTTATGGTCAAATGAATATTTTAGTGACGGAAACACCTCAAATACATGCGCACAGGCAGAGGTGTCTAATTACCCCCATGCATACTTCTTAGGTTAAATGGATTTTTTAAAAGCCTTACTCTTAACCTCTGAACTGCGCATGTGGGTAATTAGAAACGTCTGCCTGTGCTGACGTATTTGAGCTGTTTCCATCACTAAAATATTCATTTTTCCATAAATAGCATTAATACTTATCCATATGCGCCTATTATAGGTTGATTATAAAGGTATTAACCTGTTACAACAATAAAACGAGTGAAAACAGCGTTTGGATGGTCAAAATCGGCGATACAGGCCGCGAGTTACATAATGTATGGGTGAGGCAACCTCCTTTCCCGCCAATTTCCCCCAAGGCCACTGAGACACTGTCGATCGATAGTCTCTCTCTCTCTCTTGCACTCGCTTGCTAACAGTGATGACAATGCCCTGCTTGCAACTCGCTAATGTTAGCACGAAAATATACCTCAGAATAAGGGAATAACAGGGAAAATAGGTGATAACTGAAGGAGGGGAGGTAGAGGAATGATATTTTGCATGGCCCAAGGGCAAAATATATATTTTTTTTTTTTCGATGTTTAAAATATTTTTTGTTTTTCTCTGACTCTTAAGAGTCTTCCCGCAGTCCGCCGGGGGAACTCTTAACCTCTGAAGTGCGCACGGGGGTAATTGAAAACCTCCCCCTGTGCTGACGTATTTGAGATGTTTCCGTCACTAAAATATTCATTGTACCATTAATAGCATTAATAATTATCCATATGCGCCTATTATGGGTTGATTATAAAGGTATTAACCTGAAACAACAATAAAACGAGTGAAAACAGCGTTTGGATGGTCAAAATCGGAGATATAGCCCGCGAGTTGTATAATGTATGGGTGAGGCAAGCTACCTTCCCGCCAATTTTCCCCAAGGCCACTGCGACACAGTCGATCGATATTCTCTCTCTCTCTCTTGCACTCGATTACCATCAGTGGTGACAACACCCTGCTTGCAACTCGCTAATGTTAGCACGAAAATATACCTCAGAATAAGGGAATAATAGGGAAAATAGGTGATAACTGAGGAATAGGAGGAAAGTGGGGAAGGAGGGGAGGTAGAGGACTGAGATTTTGCATGGCCCAGGGGCCAAACAAAAATAAAAAAATAAAAAAATAATTTTTTTTTTTTTTTTTTTCGATGTCAAAAGTTGATTTTAAATTTTACTTACTCAGGAGAGTCTTCCCGCAGTCCGCCGGGGGAACTCTTAAGAGTCTTCCCGCAGCTCCCGGGTTAAGAGTCTTCCTGCAATTCCCGGGTTAAGAGTTTTCCCGCAGTCCGCCGGGGGAACTCAAAGAGTCTCCCAGCAGTTCCCGGGTTAAGAGAGAGAGAGAGAGAGTGAATAATATCCTCTAATCACAGACTGCTAGGTATATATTTGTATCTCCGTAACTATTTGGTTTATCGTAATTATGAAGTAACCGTTGGAATCCTCATAAAATTCCGCTTCCATATATGTATGTGGGGATCGGTTTTTACACCATACCCGAAAGAGGATTTATGGAGCTCCGATCTTACTCTCAACCATCTGAACAATTTAACCAGCACACCTAAACTTCGTTAAATGCGGAAATAGCCTCACGAAAATATCATGCCCTGGTGGGGGCACGAACTCTCGACCCTTGGGTGTGAGGCAGGCACCTTACCAGTTAGACCAATAGAGATATCCCACTTGGCCTGTTCGGCTCAGGGTATTTCCGCATCCGAGGTCTGTTTAGGCTAGCCTATTTTCACTGACTTTACATTACTTCACCTTCCGGGAAGCGAAAGCTCCGAACAGAGAGGAACAAGCTTGAGCCGAATCGACCGAGAGTCCGTCAGAGAGATGAACGGGAATGGTGAGTCAACTTCACTGAGCGATGCTACACGCACCTACAAACTGCCCAGTTGGCAACTCGCTTGGGCGGCTGGCAACTCCACAACCCAACCCAATCGAGTCTCACAACACTCCCTGCTCTCTCCTATCCTCTTCCTTGTCCTGTGGGGATCGGTTTTTACACCATACCCGAAAGAGGATTTATGGAGCTCCGATCTTACTCTCAACCATCTGAACAATTTAACCAGCACACCTAAACTTCGTTAAATGCGGAAATAGCCTCACGAAAATATCATGCCCTGGTGGGGGCACGAACTCTCGACCCTTGGGTGTGAGGCAGGCACCTTACCAGTTAGACCAATAGAGATATCCCACTTGGCCTGTTCGGCTCAGGGTATTTCCGCATCCGAGGTCTGTTTAGGCTAGCCTATTTTCACTGACTTTACATGTATGCATATAAAACTATTTGTGGTCAAAACTTTGAGCTAGCGCGAGTTGAAAATAAGGTATTTCGATTGTTATGTTATAATACTTGTTATGGAGTGCCCCAATGTGTTTGTTTTGTAATTATTCTATGTTTTTATTTGCTTATCTTCAAGTTCAATCAATAGCAAAGCCGATGGTAGCTCATTTATCGAAATACAAGGATGTGTTGGTGGATAAAAACGTCAAAAATCAAATTATTGCTGGGTGCGAAACTGGCTTATTAAGTTTTAAGTTTAAAAAAGGCCTCCAGTCATTAATAGGCTTGCAACACTGCTCTCTCTCTCTCTCTCCTAATCCTGCCGTGGACATTAGTTCCAGGGAAGTATTTCCCTTTCCAATGTTCCCTTACCCACTCTAAACCACTGTTTGGACACTTGATCCTCAGTGTATTGGAGGACAAGAAGCCTAGAAGGGTCAATAGATCTATTGTTGCTTGATTTCCTTTGTACTCCTTTGTACTCTCTCTGTGAGGTCTTTCCTAATTTGAAAACAAATAGACACAGTGTGAGTGTGAGAGAGAGAGAGAGGCAGACTCACCTTCTATGGTGTCAATCAAAAATTAAAAAGTGCAACAATTGCATAACAATGTTTGCATGCCGGAACTGACTCCCTCTCTCTCGCACACACACACTGTGTCTGTCTGTCTGTCTCTCTCTCTCTCTCTCTCTGAGTCAAAGATTTTTTAGCTAACGTCTTGCCCATAATCAGCAGCAATGAGCTCGCTCACGCTGTCCTGTTAAAGAAATCGAGTTGTCAATTATTTGTCCACGACATCTTTCACCCACAAAAATTTAGGAGAGGGAACTCTTAAGAGTCTCCCGGCAGTTCCCGGGTTAAATGACGATTCGAAATAGCCGCATTTTCCTTTACCATCATTATCTCCGATAGACTGGAAATTTCACACCCAAATGCTCTGAGGGGTGTCCAATATCAAGCCAACTCAACCCTGCTCATCCACAGGGTCGAAATTCAACCCGATTCAGACTTTCGGAGCTTGATAACAGTTTTAAGACTTTTTGTATATATCCATATATAAATAATCGATTTGGATGTCATAATTATAAATGTACCTAGCTATATCCTCAGAATGTCCAAAAGAAGCGTCATAATCCTATAGAAGGCCGATAACCTACCGGAGTTATTATATATAATACCCCAAAGTAAGCGATTATATTACATGAATAGTCATCACAATTTTTTACAAATTCAACTAGATCAAAATAATATCGAAATGATGGATCAAATATTGATCTTGATATGTAAAGCCTGTTGTTTATACACATTGGAGCACATGGCCGCAGCCGCGGTGCCACTCCATTCGCGCCTAATCACGATTATATTTCGGTTGACCTATGGTGGTCATGGTCACTAACCAGGGTTCGAACCCCACCCAAGGCATCTCAAAACCTGTGGGTTTTTTATGTCCTGACAACTCCCCAGGCCCACTTAGGGTCAACCTTTCCTGGGGCCTGGCGCGGGGCTCGAACCTCTGAAGGGAGTTTAACCCTCCTAAAAACCCACAGGTTTTGAGATGCCTTGGGTGGGGTTCGAACCCTGGTTACTGACCATGACCACCATAGGTCAACCAGGCCCGCGCGCTAACCCACTGTACTACCACGGACGTACAAAAGTATAGTAACCTTAGTCCGATTTGTAAGAACCAGGTGATAGTCTCGTGGTGTTTCACGTGATGAGTTTATTGGACTTCCCATCAACGACTATTTTACACTATACCTGACGTCCACTCGGGTAGTACATTATTGGGGTTGCGGGATATTTACGAGGGCATTACATTACATCCTTCGTTAACCTCAACTGCGCATGTGGGTAATTAGAAACGTCTGCCTGTGCTTTTTTTTTTTTTTTTTTTTTTTTATATATTCCAACTTACTTCCTCTCGGGCATAGGCTGAGAGCCTTAACATTCACCGCTGACGTATTTGAGCTGTTTCCATCACTAAAATATTCATTTTACCATAAATAGCATTAATACTTATCCATACGCGCCTATTATGGGTTGATTATAAAGGTATTAACCTGTTACAACAATAAAACGAGTGAAAACAGCGTTTGGATGGTCAAAATCGGCGATACAGGCCGCGAGTTACATAATGTATGGGTGAGGCAACCTCCTTTCCCGCCAATTTCCCCCAAGGCCACTGAGACACTGTCGATCGATACTCTCTCTCTCTCTCTTGCACTCGCTTGCTAACAGTGATGACAATGCCCTGCTTGCAACTCGCTAATGTTAGCATGAAAATATACCTCAGAATAAGGGAATAACAGGGAAAATAGGTGATAACTGAAGGAGGGGAGGAAAGTGGGGAAGGAGGGGAGGTAGAGGAGTGATATTTTGCATGGCCCAGGGGCAATTTTTTTTTTTTTTCGATGTTTAAAATTGATTTTTTTTTTCTCAGACTCTTAAGAGTCTTCCCGCAGTCCGCCGGGGGAACTCTTAAGAGTCTTCCCGCAGTTGCCGGGTTAACTAGGCTAGTCCCTAGCCTCTTTAAGGTCGTATGGTATCGTAGCTGTATCACCTCAACAATCTCAATATTGTTAGGGTCCGTGTGATGGGTGCTCTATGTAGCTACCAGATCACGTTCCGTGTCTGCCACCAATGAAATGCAGGGTGTGAAGGGAATTTTTCTGTCCTGACAACTCCCCAGGCCCACTTAGGGTCAACCTTTCCTGGGGCCTGGCGCGGTGCTCGAACCTCTGAAGGGAGTTTAACCCTCCTAAAAACCCACAGGTTTTGAGATGCCTTGGGTGGGGTTCGAACCCTGGTTAGTGACCATGTACCCCATAGGTCAACCAGGCCGGCACGCTAACCCACTGTACTACCACAGACGTACAAAAGTATAGGAACCTTAGTCCGATTTGTAAGAACCAGGTGATAGTCTCGTGGTGATTCACGTGATGAGTTTATTGGACTTCCCATCAACAACTATTTTACACTATACCTGACGTCAACTCGGGTAGTACATTATTGGGGTTGCGGGATATTTTCGAGGGCATTACAGTGACCTTGACCTTGTCGTCTTCCCAAGAGTCAAGTTCAGAAAATCAGTGTTCGTCACGGTAATTAATCCGTCACTCCTCAGAATTATTGAAATTTCTATGTATGCGATTATTTCTTGCTCTACTATTAAACAAATAAATATGTTGTATAATTTCACCTAATATGTAATGTCACAACACATCTTAACCCGGGAGCTGCGGGGAGACTCTTAACCCGGGAACTGCGGGAAGACTCTTTAGAGTTCGGCCGGCGGACTGCGGGAAGACTCTCTGGAGTAAGTAAAACTAAAAATCAACTTTTTACATCGAAAAAAAAAAAATATTATTTTTTTTTTTTTTTTTGGCCCCTGGGCCATGCAAAATCTCAGTCCTCTACCTCCCCTCCTTCCCCACTTTCCTCCTATTCCTCAGTTATCACCTATTTTCCCTATTATTCCCTTATTCTGAGGTATATTTTCGTGCTAACATTAGCGAGTTGCAAGCAGGGTGTTGTCATCACTGATGGCCATCGAGTGCAAGAGAGAGAGAGTATCGATCGACTGTGTCTCAGTGGCCTTGGGGGAAATTGGCGGGAAAGGAGTTTGCCTCACCCATAGATTATACAACTCGCGGGCTATATCTCCGATTTTGACCATCCAAACGCTGTTTTCACTCGTTTTATTGTTGTTTCAGGTTAATACCTTTATAATCAACCCATAATAGGCGCATATGGATAATTATTAATGCTATTAATGGTACAATGAATATTTTAGTGACGAAAAACCTCAAATACGTCAGCACAGAGGGAGGTTTTCATTTACCCCCGTGCGCACTTCAGAGGTTAAGAGTTCCCCCGGCGGACTGCGGGAAGACTCTTGAGAGTAAGTAAAATAAAAAATCAACTTTTGACATCGAAAAAAAAAAAAAATAATAAAATATTTTGTTATTTTTTTATTTTTTTTTGGCCCCTGGGCCATGCAAAATCTCAGTCCTCTACCTCCCCTCCTTCCCCACTTTCCTCCTCTCCTTCAGTTATCACCTATTTTCCCTATTATTCCCTTATTCTGAGGTATATTTTTGTGCTAACATTAGCGAGTTGCAAGCAGGGTGTTGTCATCACTGATGGCAAGCGAGTGCAAGAGAGAGAGAGAGAGTATCGATCGACTGTGTCTCAGTGGCCTTGGGGGAAATTGGCGGGAAAGCAGTTTGCCTCACCCATACATTATACAACTCGCGGGCTATATCTCCGATTTTGACCATCCAAACGCTGTTTTCACTCGTTTTATTGTTGTTTCAGGTTAATACCTTTATAATCAACCCATAATAGGCGCATATGGATAATTATTAATGCTATTAATGGTACAATGAATATTTTAGTGACGGAAACACCTCAAATACGTCAGCACAGGGGGACGTTTTCAACTACCCCCATGCGCACTTGTTAGGTTAAATTGTATATATTCAAATTTATTGCCGATATGCTCTGTTGTCGATTATTCCAGTCCCTGACATACCTCATGATAGTTGGTATATTACGCTATTTCGATTTTATTTTGTCTTTATTTGCTTTGTAGTAATTATTCTGCAATGCATATTTACTTTCATTGTTAAAAATAGTCAGGAAAGGTTGTCCATATAATGTATATTGTTATGCCCTGTTTTTCTACAGGATTAAATTGGGTAATGTGAGTTCTAACTGACTGGGTATAGAAGGCTGCATGCACAAAACAAGGTATGAGGAATAGAGAACACAAAATAAACACACGGTAACAAGACACACGATCACGTTTATTGATGTACACGCTTCTGTAGTTTTCTTGATGATGATTAATATGAAGCATAAGAAGGTATGAATACTCGTACAAGACAAATGATAGAATTGAACAACTAGCATTAAGTGGATCTGGATGGAGCCTAGTCTCCCACTTCCAACGTTCAGGTATTAATCTTCTGATCACTGGCTTTATACACAAGTTGATATACTGGAGACCATAAATGTTACTTATAGATTCATATTCACTATTAGATTTATCACTGGTAGCTAGCTCTGATGCACAAGTAGTAGTTCACAGACTAGATTAGACACGCATATTTTAGAGCACGGGAATTCTAGTAACCTCAGGGGGGTACTGATCTAAGTTTTATATTCTTGTATCAGAAATACATAGAACGCAAATCAGTGGGTGAACATTCAGATATCACTAGGGTTTCACTTCTATGTAATAATATCTGGATATATGGGTAATTACGAGAGTTAATATCGCCTGTTAATTAATAAACACTGATACGCTTAGCACTTCCTAATGGAATGGTTATATATGAATTATACTGGGGCAAAGATATAGCCACTTCATAGAAATATTAATAAGTGAGTCTCTAAATAGCACTGTAGTACTGATAGAGTGAATCTTGGGTAGTATTTGATTGGTCTGGTCCTGGTTATCTTGCGTCCGTGATGTTGGGGGCTAACGACTGGTTCCGCGGCCGTCCAGATGGTCCATATGTAGGAAGTTCTCAAGACGGATCTCTTGGCGATTGTTGCTGGCTACACTCTTATATACCCACTGGTTTCTAGACCTGAATCACAGATAGTAGGATATTCCTGCCAATCTGGATCGGAATTAACGCCAAGCGCATCTCACGTCGATCGCTCAGCTTCCCGGCCTGTATGAAGGTTATAAGGTGCACATAGATTTCTTGTACGTGGACAGATCCTTCTATCTAAATCTGCCACGGAGTCTGCCGGCTCTGGAACTCAATTCTCAGCAACAAACAATGATGGAGCTCGAGGTCAACTCTGGTGACCAACCACTGGTTGGTGTCTATCTTTCAACTGATTTTACTGGGGGCTGGAGCTTGGTTTATAGGTTCGGTTTTGGACCCTGTAGGCAATAGGGATCTTGAGTTTTGATGGACTTATTTGAGCTCTCAATTGATACGGGAACTAGGTAAGGTGGTGATTACTATTGTGGCACATAGCTGTATGGAGCCTTCATAATGTGATATAACTGAGCTTTAGTAAGAGGTACTATTTTGGCTATACTGGAAGTATTTAGGGGAGAAAGACTGGATCTACTTTGCGAGGAGGTTTGGGACATCTTTGATAGGAGCGTCTCTCTTAGTAAAATGCCCCAGAACGAGAAGCCCACCACAGAAGCCACGAGCGAACACCACACAGAAACACCCGAAAGAAAGGTCCACAGAACGAAAGGACCAGCTGACCGAGCCAACCAATTCAGACAGGCCCAAGCCCGCAGGGCTAAGCAGCTCCCAGCCACACCTACCTACCCCTTCTAAACTGACCATTTTCCACACCTCACGTACATTACCCCCTCGTGTCCTACACTTCTACCTACATGATGATGAACAGGAATATACATTCATATTAAAAACACCCATGCCCTGTCCCTACATTGAGCCAATGCCAACAAATCAGACAGCCATATATCTATGTATGTTCTTACATCCGAGAAGTAGATGTTATATACCTTAGAAGTTAATACACCCATGCTCTGTCCCTAGGTTTAAGATATTAATATTAACATACCCTAACATACCTTGTCTTGCCAGACTAAGTTTCTGAAGACCCATCGCCCCCATAAAATCTATGTATTCAATCCTTAGGTTAACCTAACAAGTGCACATGGGGGTAATTGGAAACGTCCCCCTGTGCTGACGTATTTGAGGTGTTTCCGTCACTAAAATATTCATTGTACCATTAACCTCTCCGCGGCGCACAGGGGGTTTTCTACAGGGTAAGACTGTGCGCACCTATGATGATTTGGGGACCTATTGCAAATTTCGATAAAAAGTACCTCATCGTGTAGGGAATGTTTGCGGGCATCGGCCCATATATATTTGACCCCCCAAAAAATGTCTTGGGGGGGGGGGGGGGAACGGTCCGTAGTTGAAAAATGTGGAGCGAATGGCACCGCACGGCTAGATTGTCATCGAGCGGCGAGATTTCCCTGCCGAATATTTACGCGCGCAGGGGATAGGAGGAGGGGGTGGGTTATGGCGTATTATTACGTATATGTCCATTTTTGAGCCCTTTTAGGCTATGTAGAGTATGTATACGTGTGTAGGCCACCCATATAACAATGAATATGCCTCATAGTGACCAAAAATTGCAATATATAAGGGAATTATAAGAGAATTTTTAGGCGGAATGAAATGTGTTGGAGGTTTGGCGGCAATTTATGAGCTGAGAGTGTGGTTTACGCCATACATATCACGTATATCTTGTACGTAGAGCACTGTCATGCTATAATACAGACTTGTACGTATGTATACGTGCCATATATCAAAATATATACCGCATATTGACCAATTCATGCGATATTTACGCACATTATCAGAGTTTCTATGCGTGAACCAAGGTGTGAGTGAGCTGTGCTGGGAATGAAAGGGGGAGAGGGTGTGTTACGCCATACATATCACGTAAATCTTGTATTTAGAGCACTGTCATGCTATAATAAAGACGTGTACGTATGTAGGCGTCCCATATAACAAGGAATATACCGCATATAGCCCAATTGATGCGATATTTACGCAAATTGTGAATGTGTTTCTAGCACACGGAAGCCTGAAAGGGTGGGTTGGGGGTGGGTGTGTGGAAGGGAGGGAGGGAGGCATGCAGGGGTGCAGGGAGGGAGTGAGTGAGTCGTCAAGGGAAGGAAGGCAGGCAGATCTCTAGATAGATAACCAGCTGTGTGACAAGTGTGAAGGCGCTCGAGGCATATGGATGCTTGGGATTTTGAACCTTGTCTTCCAGGTGTCTGGTGTTTCTTGCCACCAAGAGTTTTACAATAACATGAGTCAGGAATGGAGAGAGAGAGAGAGAGATAGATAGAAACTGAGACATGCGTATGTTGTACGTATAAATGGACTTCAGAATTGCATTTTTATGCAAGCAGACATTGCATTTTAGACACATGTGAAGTACCACAGAAACATGTAGGCCATTGACTGTCAATAAAGTACTATATTATAGACCACCAGCGACGGTGGTCAGTAAACACGTGCAGATTGCCTTTTGCGATAAAGGGCTAAATATAGAATGGTGTCTCCTTACACTTGCGAAAGGGTAGATTGCCACGAGAGAAACGTTTACTTATTTATTTCCAAGTAATATGCAATCTAAATGTACATTCGAGACCTACTGCAATTATTTGTATGACAGTCATGACTATGTATAATCCAATATACGCGCGTAGGCGAGACATAAGAAAGCTGGTTGAGCAATTTACGACACCCACACAGTTATTATTCTTTTTTATTTACAATATTATACAATACAAATGTATTTGTGAAGAGTATTTTATCCATTATTGTATTTATACAAATTTTGTTCCCAGACAGAGCTGCTGTGGCTGGTGTAGTAGGGCCTAAAGGGAGCGGCAAGGGTCACCGCTTGACCGTGTGAAAATGAGTGGAGTCGCACTGAGAGGGGCAATTTTGCTGAATGTTTTGGCAATTTTGGACAGAATAAAGTTATATAATTACTAATTCTTGACAGAGACAAACTTTCATAAACCTTGGCATGAAATAATTGATAATCCCATCAATTTACAAACGTAAATTGGTGGGATAATTCATTTTTTTTTTGTATATTGTCATTTCGATTGTAGACACGAAGTTTTGAGTGATATTTGGTATGAGCTCCTGTGGCATGGTTGGTAAGGTCGCGGACTGGAAAACTGAAAGTGTGCTAGGGTTGTGGGATCGAATCCAGGAGGGGGTTATGGGGAAGGTCTTATATTATTGTCTAGAACATTTTTGATAAATTTTTTTTTTTACAAGATCATGCCATTGTATTCAATAAATATGAAATATTCATAGAATATATCATATTGTAAGAATACAATGACATGACCTTGTGTTTTATTTTTTTTATTATTGTTTTATTTTATTATCTTAGTAGGTTTGACAGGATTTGTTGAAACATATTTATTTTTGTACAATTCATTTGAGGTAAGAAAATAATTATATACACATGACTTTGACAAATAACAAACATATATATTGATATAATAAAAAAATAAGGCATATAACATGTAAATATTTGAAACTTATAAACTAAATAATGAAACATACAATTATATAATGTAAAAGCTATATCACAGGGACATCTTTGGAACTTATACATTATATAATATATATGTTACATTATGAGGTAGCGTGATCAATTAGGTCAGGTCAGGTAAGGTAGGGCGCGAGTCCAGGACAGGGCTGAGCAGGGGGCGAGTCCAGGGCAGGGCTGAGCAGGGGGCGAGTCCAGGGCAGGGCTGAGCAGGGGGCGAGTCCAGGGCAGGGCAGTGCAGGGCAGTGCAGGGCAGGGCGGGGCAGGGCGACACTCAAAAATTTTTGAAGGTGTGGTAGTCCCTGAAGCACTCGCCCATGCAGAGTGCAACTTTGCACTCTGCGCACATTGAGGTGACTCTTTTTGGGACATGGGGTTTCCTGACACTGGAGCTGCAGACGACGCACTGCACCTGCCTGTGACGAGTGCCAATCACCTCGGTGCCGATCAGGTAGTGTCTTTGGACACCCACCTGCACTCGGTCAGGAACGTGATCCCCACGCCATGCCGTACGTCTGTGAGTGGTGGTGCCATACTTCTCCAGGAGTTGGTATGAGACGTTGTACACGAACTCCCGGAATTTCAGCTTCTGGTTTGGGGACATATCCTTCTTTACCAACCACAAGTTGTAGGCGTTGAGCATCGTGATATCAACTAGGTGGAGGAAGAGCTTGTGATACCACTTCACAGTCTTCCTCAGACACTCAACGCCTGACAGCTGACAGTCAGACTTGTCCACCAGGCGCATGTTCTTAGTGTAGTCCACTACCATGTCGGGCTTGTAGATGGTCTTCCTGGTTCTGTAGTGGATTTTGCCAGAATCCACCTGGGCACCTGTGTGGACGGTGGAAAGCAGGTGGACGTCTCGCTTGTCCTTCCACTTCAGGGCTATCACTTTCCCACACTTTTCGAGCTGCTTGTACTTCAGCCCCTTTCGTCGCCTTCTTCGAACATGCCTCTCGCGGTGTTCCTGGGCCAGGTCGTCTTCTGAAGGTGTGTCACTGGAGGAGGCATCTGTGAGAGGAATGACATCACCTGTGAATTTTGGCATAAACTTTCTTGTCTTTCTGACAGTCCCACATGACCCCGTTTGGTTGTCATGAAGAAACTGGCAGAGAGCAGGAGAAGTATACCAGTTGTCAGTGTAGATGATGTGGCCTTTGCCCAGGTAAGGTGCCAACATTTTCCTGACGATGGCACCTGACATGCCCATGGGGTCATTGGCAGCGGCTTTCGGGATGTCAATGTCAGTGCCTGTGTACACGATCATGTCAAGCACTATTCCAGTTTCGCAGTCACACAAAACGAAGAGCTTGATTCCGAACCTATGCCTTTTCAAGGGGATATACTGTTTGAACACAAGACGTCCTTTGAAGAGCACGAGCGACTCGTCAATCACCAAATTGAGGAAGGGGTAAAAGTATTTCCTAAACCTCTCCAACAACATGGTGAACACAGTCCGAACTTTCCATATCCTGTCAATCCTGTTAGGATTTTCGTTGTCTGCAAAGTGCATAAATCTTAGCAGCAACAAAAATCTGTCACGAGTCATGAACTTATTGAAAGTTGGGGTTGCGATGAGAGGGTCGTGCTTCCAGTAGTGTTGCAACACATGCTTCTTGATCAGAGGCATGAGGAACAACAAGGCAAAGAACGTCATAAATTCTTCAACAGTCGTATCCACCCAGCCTCGTATTCTCGCTTTTGGAGAAAGGACGTCCAATCGGCCAAACACCCACCTGTAGTAGGCGTTTGTTTGGGCAACGATGAACGTCATTACCTCAAAATCGAAAAAAGCGAGGAAGAAGTCGCTTTCGTTCGCGTGCTCGTCACAGGGCCAGTCGTCAGTTGTACCTGACGTCCCAGGATTGAACTGGGGCACGTCAGGTACAAAATTGACCCCGTCAGACCAATCGAACGTAGGCAAGCCAGGGATCGGAATGTCGTCTGCGTCTGCGTCTGCTTCATCGTCTGAAATATCGCTTCCATGGTCGCGATACAGCACATTATCATCATCACCCTCCTCTTCACTGGACAGACGATGACCTTCCTCGTTTTCGTCGCCGACGTCCGACTCACTCCCACTGTCCACTCCCAAATCCCCCCACCCTTGGTCCCGTGCTTGGTCTTCGTCGTCAAAACCTTGACTGCCAATGTCGTGTAAATCACTATCAAACAGCAGGGCGGCATATTTGGATGGTGTCAGAGTTTTCCGGGTAATTTTGCCACGCGAGGGTGTCTGATGGACAGGGACAGCAGAGGTGGCGGTAGGGGCGGCGGTAGGGGCGGCGGCAGAGGCGGCGGCCGAGGCGGCGGCAGGGGCAGCAGTGGTGCGTGGCCTTGATGGGAAGATGATGGTGGTGCCTGTCGCCCTTCTCTCTGTTCCTTGGGCAGGGGCGGCAGGGGCGGCAGGGGCGGCAGGGGCAGCAGGGCCACCAGGGAAAGCAGGGCCAGCAGTCGCTTTCCCTCTCCCTTTCCCCTTCCCCTTCCCCTTCCCCTTCCCTGTTCCTTGGGCAGGGGCGGCAGGGGCAGCAGGGGCGGCAGGGGCAGCAGGGGCGGCAGCGGCAGCCGGGCCAGGGGCGGCGGCTGGTGGTCGTGGTGGTGGTAGGGGCACTGTGGCTGGCGTACGGGATCTTTTCCCTACGCCCGTGCCTTTAATTTTTCCTGCCCCCGCAGGTTTTGCAGCCCTAGGGCGGCCTCCTGCGTCGCTGGCAGGGGCAGCAGGGGCGGCAGCGGCAGTCGGGCCAGGGGCGGCGGCTGGTGGTGGTGGTGGTGGTAGGGGCACTGTGGCTGGCGTACGGGATCTTTTCCCTACGCCCGTGCCTTTAATTTTTCCTGCCCCCGCAGGTTCTGCAGCCCTAGGGCGGCCTCCTGCGTCGCTGGTACCGGTGGCAGGGGTGGCAGGGGTGGCAGTGGTGGTAGTGGTGGTGGTAGTGGTTGTTGCAGTGGCCTGGGTCGTGGTGGCAGTGTCACGAAAGACCAATGACCTCTGTGCCATTGCCCTGCTTGCACGTGTTTTCCGTGCTTTGGGTGCTGGTGTTTCGTCCTCCGAGCTGTAGGGCGTGCCGTACTGGTAGCTAGGGTCTTTGGCAGCCACCCTCTGCCTTCCACGGCGGCTAACACCACCAGAAGAAGGGCTGGTTGTGTCATCAGGGAGCGAGCGTGAGGGACGTGTGGGCTCCATGACTAGTGCTTGGTTACTGGCGCGGTGGTGCTTGCACGAGTGCGGGGAGAGCATTTGGCGGGGTGGTATCGAGAGTTGACACGTAGTACTATATCCACACCAATTTTCAGCCGTCTGACTATTAACGCGCGGTTTTGGTACGCGTTCAAAAGCGTTACTCCAGAGAGTCTTCCCGCAGTCCGCCGGGGGAACTCTTAAGAGTCTTCCCGCAGCTCCCGGGTTAATAGCATTAATACTTATCCATATGCGCCTATTATGGGTTGATTATAAAGGTATTAACCTGAAACAACAATAAAACGAGTGAAAACAGCGTTTGGATGGTCAAAATCGGAGATATAGCCCGCGAGTTGTATAATGTATGGGTGAGGCAACCTGCTTTCCCGCCAATTTCCCCCAAGGCCACTGAGACACAGTCGATCGATACTCTCTCTCTCTCTCTCTTGCACTCGCTTGCCATCAGTGATGACAACACCCTGCTTGCAACTCGCTAATGTTAGCACGAAAATATACCTCAGAATAAGGGAATAACAGGGAAAATAGGTGATAACTGAAGGAGAGGAGGAAAGTGGGGAAGGAGGGGAGGTAGAGGACTGAGATTTTGCATGGCCCAGGGGCCAAAAAAAAAAAAAAAAAAAAAATTTTTTTTTTTTTTTTTTTTTTTTCGATGTCAAAAGTTGATTTTTTGTTTTACTTACTCTCAAGAGTCTCCCCGCACTCCGCCGGGGGAACTCTTAAGAGTCTCCCCGCAGTTCCCGGGTTAAGTATTAATATTAACATTCCCTAACATACCTTGTCTTGCCAGACTAAGTTTCTGAAGACCCATCGCCCCCATAAATCTATGTATTCAATCCTTAGGTTAAGTATCTTTATCCGCCATTGTGTTCACCTTTTTCCATTTACTTTTCCACAATTGTTATACGTCTTCCACTTACCTCCTTCGTATCCACAGTCCACACTATGCCAATTTGCTTCGTGTCCTACACCTCTTACCCGCCGATTCTACCTACATGATGATGAACAGGAATATACATTCATATTAAAAACACCCATGCCCTGTCCCTAGGTTGAGCCAATGCCAACAAATCAGACAGCCTTATATCTATGTATGTTCTTACATCCGAGAAGTAGATGTTAAAAACCACATGTCCAAACTCATAAGAGATTAAGATACCCACGGTTACACCAGTGATATAGAACCATTGCCCCCGTAAGACTTAGACAGCCATGACTACAGATGTTAGCCGCCATGCTATAACTTAATTCTTACCCCAACCAGAGATTGTATAGATAACCTTTGTTACCAGTATCTATCATAGTACCTCGAAACAATAACGAAGTACCCCTACGAACTGCCGCTTTTATTGGGATATATTTCATAGAAAACGCAGTTCCCAGGGACAACTAGTCGTGCAAAAACTTGTGCCAACTAATAGTATCCATAACCCCTCGTACTGACGAGTAATAATACACCATGTTTTTCCCCACTTTACCCACAGTCAAGCACACACCTACAGTTCACCTCCTTCTCCCCCCCCAGCCCCACAGTACACATAATTCTATCTTTTCCTGACTCATATACCACCCCATAGTTGCATTCCCCGGTAGCATTTGGCTAACGTATTTTCACTGCCCTTTCAAACTCCAATATCAACTGTAGCCTAATGCCCTCCCCACGCCCAGAGACATTAGGGTCAAATTTCCCTGTAGCCCCCTGAGCTTCCCCCCCTCTCATTAAATACCCCGCGCTGCTCGACTCTTGTCCGACCTAGCCTCTCCCTCATACCTCTTGAAGATCCTTGATTTTTCCTTTGCTAACGCTCTCCAACCTTTTATATATATACTCCTATCCAGCCTGCCTTCCCTTAGTAGGCCAGAACAACATTAGAATTTTACTAACCCCTTGCATGCCATCTATTCTCTTACAACCCATTCACAACCCTGCACCCAATGGTCGTCGGTGCGAGGCTAGCCGCCTCGCCAGTAACTAACTTCTATTGCCATACTTCCAGATAAATGTGGCAGAGTTAGCAACCAGTCTCCACCACATCCAGCAAACCATACAATTAACAACCAACCGATTAAAACCAGCTAGCCAAGGCACCTTCGGTTTGGATATTAAGAAGACCCACATCTGTCTCATAAACAGAGGGTTATTACAAACACTGGTGATATGGCAAGCCCCTAGCCACAGCCGCCGGACGACCATCCCAGAGAGAGAGCGCCCGGCTACCCCTTTTTACCCACCCGAGCAGGGAGACCCCCACCCCCGTGGAGGTATACCTGACCCCTGTTTTGACTTCCGGGTCATTGCCAGGTAGCCCAGGAATTCTTCCTATCAATGAACTAACCATGCATGTCTAACCCCCTTACTCACCTCTCTTTACCCACAATAACCCATTCACCTTTCTTGCATACTCGGATAATCAAATTAGCACCTCAGCTATGCCATAGAATGAAGACTGAGCAATATAAGAGAGACGCCCCTATCACAGCTGTCCCAGTCCTCCCCGCAAAGTAGATCCAGTCTCCCTCCCATATATACTTCCAGTATAGCCAAAATAGTACCTCTTACTAAGGCTCAGTTATATCACAATATGAAGGCTTCCTATAGCCATGTGCCACAACAGTAATCACCATCTTACCTAGTCCCCATATCTATTGAGAGCTCCAATAAGTCCATAAGACTCAAGATCCCTATGGCCTACAGGGTCCACAACCGAGCCTATAAACCCAGCTCCAGCCCCCAGTAAAGTTAGTTGAAAGATAGACACCAACCAGTGGTCCCCACCCTGAAGTTAACCTCTAGCTCTGCCCTTGTGTTGTTCCTGAGTTGAGAGATTCCCGAGCCGGCAGACTCCGTGGCAGTTAAAATAGAAGCATCTGTCCACGTACAAGTACCGACGTGCACCTTATAACCTTCACACAAATTAGTGGGTATATAAGTGTGTAGCCAGCACCGATCGCCAAGAGATCCGACTTGAGAACTTCCTACATTTGGACCACCTGGACGGCCGAGGAACCAGTCGCTAGCCCCCAACATCACGGAAGCAAGATAACCAGGACCAGACCAACAAATACTATTCAAGATTCACTTTATTAGTACTAACGTGTTATAGTACTAATTTGACATTCACTTATTAACTTTTCTATGAAGTGGCTATAACTTTGCCCAGTGTAACTCATGTTTAACCATTCCATTTGGGACGTACTAAGCGTATCAGTGGTCATTAATTAATAGGCGACATTGACTCTCGTAATTACCTTATTCAGATATTAAAACCCTAGTGATATCTAACGTTCGCCCACTGATTTGTGTTCTACGTATTTCTGCCATAAGAATATAAATCTTAGATCAGTACCCCCTTGAGGTTACTAGAATTTCTGTGTTCTAAAATATACGCGTGTCTAATTTTAACTGTGAACTACTACTTGTGCACCCGACCTGCCAGTAAGAAATCTAATTAGTGAAATTGAATCCATAAGTACATTGAGGTCTTCCAGTATTATAAAACTTACTAATTAAACCAGTGATCAGAAGAGTATACCTGAACGTTGGAAGTGGGAGACTAGGCTCCATCCAGATCCGCTAATGCTAGCAGTTCCCTTCTATTATTTGTTTTGTACGAGTGTTACTATCTTTCTATGCTCCTTATTCACCTACTTAAATAAACGTGATCGTGTGTCGTGTTACCGTGTGTTTATTTTGTGTTCTCTATTCCTCATACCTTGTATTGTGCATGCAGCCTTATATACCCAGTCAGATAGAGCCCACATCACCCAAGTTAATCCTGTAGAAAAACAGGGCATAACATTGGCGGCAGCGGTGGTTCTTGATTCGGATAAAAGGTTGCATTACATTGCAAGTTTGGAACAGCCAGAACATGATAACATCATGGCGCACCGTTCTCACATTCCCATCCCACATTATGATGGAGAAACCTACGAGATCGAAACATTCATGGACATAGTGATACCCGTACTTGACCTAGTTTATACCACGGATGCAGAAAAAATAGCCGTAACATTAACGCACCTGGGAAAAGCCGTTTCCCTGGTTGCCTATCAAGTGCACCCTGCTCTCACCTGGGACGAATTTCGCCCAATAGTGATAGAAGCCATTAAGCCTTCGTTGGGCGTTTTCGTGGCCCACACCCGTATCCAAGACACTAAATTCGAAGGCGATCTAGATGCCACAGTGAATAAGATTGCCCAACACATAAAAGTTTCTTTCCCCACATTGACCAGAATCCAACAAGAGCAGCAAATTCTGGTCAACCTTGTGTCTATATTGCCCTTAGCAGTAAAAGACCATTTCCGTGTGCACGATTTCGTCGGATACCAAAAAGATCTCATCACGATCCGACGTATTTTGGCCGTGCACACAGAAACACCCACCCAAATCGCTGTAATCAAGAGGTTTCCCACGCACCCGCAGCAACCCGACCACCAAAACTCCAAGAATGCCTACCCAGCCTCATCCTTCCACAACAGACCCACCTACCCTTTCGGCAAGCCCCAACCCAGTAGACCCCGGTTCCAACCTACCCAGCCACGCAGAATCTTCAACCGGAACAGAAACTACAACACCTACCAAAGTAAAAACCCTACCTTAGTAATTATCAACCCCTATGATTTCCCTGCCTGTAATGCTCAGTGTGCCTTCCATCAAATTCGTGACTCTGCCAAACCTCGCCCCTTTACTCCTCGCATTTCTGTAAATGAAGAGGAGTTGGGACAAGAGGAAGAGATGGAAGAAAGACACACTGGAGAAATAGCCCCTAACATGACCTCAGAGGATACCGAGGAAACCCTGGAGGAGGTAGATACCGATTCCCAGGATTTTTAAAGTACCCCCCGCCCAAGATGGCCTCGGCGGGGGACGCCATAACTGACCGCACTGCCCCCATTTATTACATGGCCAAAATCAAGGACATTCCTGTCCGCTTGTTAATCGACACGGGAGGTGCCAAGTCATGTTTGTTCAAGTCTTACTATGATCAACACCACCGACTATTTGGCCCCTTGTTAACCACCAAAGCAGATCCTAATCTCAGCTGCTGATACTTACTTAAATCTCCTAGGAGACACTTTGCCCCTATCAGTAACTACTCCTGCCCCCCATGCTCGTTGTTATCACACGTTCACAGTATTTTTCTCCCACTGTAAACATTACGATGGTTTCCTTGGACTTGACCTCCTTCAAAAACTCCAGGCCCAGGTCGACTGCGGCCAAAGGCTGATCTCATTCAAAAACAAATTCCAACCCAAAGCCTCTGACAAACCCATCACGCAGAAACCCATTCATAAGAAGAAAAAACACCTTCCCCCTCAACAAACCCTGAGTCAGGGTTACCAAGTTGCAGCTAGCACTAAGGTGACTCCTAAACCCTCCCCTTGCCTTGAGTTCCCTCAAAATCTCACCCCATTCAGTAACAAAATGTCTCAACAAACGAAAGAAGACAAGTCCAAGCAACTCCCTCTCGTTAATCCCCTCCATTCTCGTAATTCTGTCCCGGATAAATCCTCCCATGTTTTCAGGACAGACTCTGATATATGTAACCATAATTCTACCAAATGTTTATGTACACATGTTTCCAGGGAAAATGCCGACCAATGTATCCAACAATGTTCCCACCATGCCCCCACAAATGTCCAGCTATTCCCCACCCACCCCAATTACCCTTGTGACAGTTTTCCGTCAGTAGCTCCCTTCCACCCCCACACAATTCACACCCCTAAAAAACTTCACAACCCCACCCTGGACTCGCCCTCTCATGACAAACAAACTCACCAGTCCCAGATAACCTCTAATCAGACCGTGACTGCCACCAAGAAAATTCCCCACATTCGTCCTGTTAACAACCCCAAATCAATACATCAGTCCTCCACCAATAACCCATGTCCTACACCTAACCCTTCCCCCACCAACCTTCCACAGTCCCCCCCACAAATCCCGTTTTCTAACTCCCTCACACCGCGCCCCACTGATCCTCCCATACGCGCCGTTAATCCCCCCTCACGCGTGACCCCCACCAAAGTGACCTTTCCCCCCTTATGCATACCAAGCACCTGCTCGCCAGTCAATCCCCCACCATCATTAGCCCAGCTGTAGTTCAGGATAAATGCCAAATTACCCCCCGCCATCAAAAATGGGTGAACCTTCGACCCATACCCCAAACTCACATGATATTTTCCCCCACTACCACGTCCACCAACCCCAATCGTTGCCTCTTACAACCCGCCATCATTTCCGCTCGCATCAACCACATTCTCGTGGTAAATATCTCAGAGGAATCCCTGACATTACCAAACGGTCTCATTATAGGAGACCTCGAAACTTTTGATGACCTCCCCATGGATTTTAATGACACCCCTACCAGCCTCCAATTGCCCCCTCTCCCGGACACATTATCCGACCACCAAAAGAACGGCATGTACGACCTATTGCTAGAGTTCAGTGACGTGTTTGCCCAACAACCCACCGAAATCAGACAGATAGATGTAGAACAACACATCATTAACACCACAGGCCCCCCCATACGACAACCATCCCGTAGAAAAAATCCCATACAACGTCAGGAAGAGGAACGCCAAGTCCAGGAGATGTTAGAGGCCGGTATTGCCACCCCGTCCATTAGTCCCTGGTCTTCCCCTGTTGTCCTAGTAAAAAAGAAAGATGGGTCAACCCGGTTTTGCGTCGATTACAGGAGGTTAAACGACGTAACCATTAAAGACGCTACGCCCTTACCCCGGATTGACTCCCTACACGGATCCAGATGGTTCACTACCTTCGACTTGCAAGCAGGGTATTGGCAGGTGCCTATCAAGGCCGAGGACCAAGAGAAAACAGCATTTTCCACTAGTGGTGGCCACCACTACGAATTTAACGTCTTACCTTTTGGCCTCTGTAATGGACCCGCCACTTTCTTCCGTTTGATGGAAGCGGTACTACATGGCCTAACCTGGGAAACCTGCCTAGCCTATCTGGACGATATTATTGTGTACTCACCAACCTGGGAAGAACACCTCCTCAGGTTGAGACAAGTCCTACAAAGAATCCGAGCCGCCGGGCTGAAACTAAAACCCTCAAAGTGCGAGATTGCCCGAAATAAGGTAGACTTCCTAGGCCACGTAATATCTGAACATGGTATTGCACCAGACCCAAAGAAACTGCAAGCCATACAAAACCAACCCCCACCCACCACCGTTAAAGGAGTACGTTCGTTTCTAGGTTTAGCCACATACTACAGACGTTTCGTCCCCCACTTCGCCACCATAGCCAGACCCCTCCACCAACTCACCCACAAAGACACCCCGTTCACCTGGACACCTGAAAGAGACCTCGCGTTTAACACTTTGAAACAAAAGCTAATCCAAGCCCCTATTGTCGCTTTCCCTGATTACCATAAACCATTCCGTCTTTATACCGACGTATCTCTGTACGCCATTGGTGCAGTTTTAGCTCAAGTCAGAGACGGAGAGGAACATGTTATAGCGTATGCCAGCTCCACCCTCAACCAAGCACAACAGAATTATGCAGCCACCAAGAGAGAGTGTTTAGGGATCATTTGGGCACTCAGCCACTTCCGGTCATTTGTGTTGGGCGCAAAACTCGATATAATAACCGACCATCAATCTTTACAATGGCTACGTAAGTGCGAAACCAACTCAGCCATTTTGGTACGTTGGAGGGAGACACTAGAGGACTACGACTTTACCAGACAGTATCGTCCAGGCAAACTCCACACCAATGCAGACGCCCTGTCACATTTGCCAGTACCAAAAGACCGCCCCACCAACCTAGCCGCCTTACAAAACACTGAGTTGGTATCTACCCCCATCCCCCAACATAATGCCCCCTCAGCCCCCTCCCTAATTCAATCTTGGGAAGCAAGGATCAGACCCCCCTGGATACCGTTAAATGTCTTCAGGAAACTGACTCGCTGGGGAGATCAACTTGCCACAGACTCTGGTCACATAATCTTAGACCCCACCATTGCCCACGACTACATGATTGCCATCCACGAGGGAAACGGCATACACCTTGGACAAAAGAAGATGTTAAAGATCTTCACAGACCAATACTGGACCCCCAACCCCTCCAAAATTGCACAACGAGTGACAGAATCCTGCAAACCGTGTTTATTGGGGAAGGATAGATCACGCACCCCAGGCCCAGCTGGTACCTTGTCGGCTACCAAACCGTTCCAAGTCCTATCCCTCGACATCATGGGCCCGTTTCCTCCTTACGCTGGCAAACGCTATATCGTCACATTTGTTGATGTCTATTCCAAATTTTTAATAGCCTGCCCAGCTAAAGACCACACAGCCACCACAGTCGCCACACTGCTTGCCACAGAAGTATTCCCTATATTCGGTCTGCCCCTTGCTCTTCTATCCGACAATGCCCCCGAGTTTAGTGGACACGTTTGGCAACAGTTCACCCAACAATGTGGTATTATAGGTAGTAGGGGTAGGCAGCCCCGCCCAGGGAAGTACTACCGCCAAGGTTTCGGGAGACTCGGGGAATAGCCTGAATTCCATTTTCTCTCCCAGGCCTTGGTAGCTGGATACATATCTTTCTGCCTCACACATCAGGGGTATCAGGAAAACCCTCTTTATATAACATACACATCCAACTTAACGACATTGCCCTACATTGCTATCCTCTATCCATAAAACACTACTCTTCCCACTACATATCATACATGTAACACCATACACCTTACCCAATAAATATGGCAGTACAATTGTTAAGAGCAAACCTGGTGGTCCCTCGGATATCCACCCCCGGCAGGGTTGGGTCATTGACACAGGGCCCTCCCGGTCGTCATCATGCGACTGTGTCAAGAGCATTGCAACGTCCCAAAGCTGCTCGTCGGTGCAGCTTTTTCTTTAGCAATATAAGGGGACTTCATTCTAACATCAATTCTGTACACCAATTTCTTCAAGCAGAATCCCCTACTCTCCTTTTTTTGACAGAGACTCAAGTAACATCCACATCTGACACGTCTAGATTTAATTTTCCAGGTTATCAACTGCTCCAAAATTTCAGACCTAAAGGAGGTGTATGTTGCTTCGCAAAATCTGAAATTGCCCTGGAGGAGGTTACTAGTTTCAATTGTCCCTATTTTGATTATTCTATATACAAATTAATTTCTGCTGGTAAATTTAAATACATATGTTGCATCTACCGTTCCCCAAATACTCCTCCAGAGCAAAGTCTGTTTGATTCTCTGTCCTCACAACTCAGTGTCCTCAACTTAAATGCTTCTTCTGAAATCACTGTGTTGGGTGATTTTAATGTCCATAATGTTGAATGGCTCACTTATTCAGCCAGGACTGATGATGCTGGTCTTGAATGTGAGCTATTTGCAGACTCATTTAATCTCACTCAACTAGTCAACCAACCCACCCGTGTACCAGATAATCCTAATCATAATTCCCACCTACTGGACTTATTTTTAACAACCAATTCAGAAAATTATGATGTTACAGTGAGGTCCCCGCTTGGATCTTCTGATCACTGTCTGATACAGGCCACCTGTCTATCACCTACCACACCTTCCCACTCTGAACCTGTTTTGGTGACTAAATGGCATTACGATAGGGCAGACTGGGAGGGTCTTCAAGGTTTCTTTATTGATATTCCCTGGACCTCTTTCTTTTCTAATGATGCACATTCCACCTTGAGCCACATACAAGATTTTGTAAAAATTGGAATGGAAACTTTTATTCCTCATCAAAAGTACAGTAAAAGATCTAATTCACCTAAATGGTTTGACCATAATTGTGCTAGAGTAACTGAACAAAAAGCAATAGCCTACAATGCATACACAAGATCAAAAACACATGAAGCCTTTAATTACTTTAGAAACATCAGAAATCATGCCAAAACTGTATTAAACCTAACTAAATCAAACGTTCTCCACAAGCAGGCAAATAAACTTCTAAATAATCCAAATGATAACAAAATATTTTGGTCTACTCTTAACTCATTTAAATCCAACTTCACTACTGCTTCATCCATTCCACCATTAAAATCTCCGACTGGCAATCTTGTAAGTGACCCACGAGGTAAAGCTAACCTTCTTGCGGATATTTTCTCCACCAACTCAACCTTAGATGAAATAAATCAAGATGTCCCTGTACTTAATTTTAATTCGCCTGAAATTCCCTCACTTAAGATCCACACCAGACATGTCAAAACTATTTTGCAGAATCTCTCGGTAGATAAGGCTCCTGGTCCAGATGAAATTCCTCCAATAGTACTTAAGAATTGCTCCTTGGAGCTCGCTCCTGTATTGGCAAAATTTTTCCGTCTGTGTATTCATACCTCATGCTTCCCAGTACCCTGGAAAGAAGCAAACATCCATCCAGTTCCTAAAAAAGGTGCCTCTTCAGATCCATCAAACTACAGACCAATAGCTATAACTTCCACTCTTGGTAAAGTCTTTGAAATTATATTAAATAATCACATAATTAAGCATCTTGAGAATAATAAATTAATCAGTGATAGGCAATATGGTTTTAGACGATGTCGATCAACTGCAGACATGCTTTGCCTTCTTACGCATCAAATCAACCAAGCTACAGACCAACATGGTGAAACACATACAATAGCACTGGATATATCAAAGGCATTTGATAGAGTCTGGCATCAATCCTTATTGTCGAAGATGTCACACTACGGCCTTGCATCATTAGTTCCACTAATTTCTTCTTATCTTCATAACAGAAAAATATGTGTAATGGTAGATGGCCTTTATTCTCAATTTCACTCAATAAATGCTGGTGTTCCCCAGGGATCAGTTTTGGCCCCAATTCTGTTCCTCATTCATATCAATGATCTCATATCTACCACTCATAATCCAATACATTCCTACGCAGATGACTCAACAATCCACAGTTCCTTCACATTTACCAATTCTTTCACCCAACCCGATCTTATAAATTCAAAAATAAACACTGCAATTTCTCTGAACCAGGACCTTTCTAGAATTAATGGATGGGGACAAAAGAATCTAGTTTCCTTTAATGCACAGAAAACCAAGTACATTAAATTTTCTAACCGACAGAATCTCACTGACTCCCATATATTTTTTAATGATGTAAATATTCCCACTTCCCCTAGTATTGACATTCTCGGTGTAACATTAACTACTAACTTGAGCTGGACACATTATGTTAGAAGCATTGCTAAGAATGCCTCTAAAAAACTGGGACTCCTGTACAGAATTCGAGAATTCTTCACTGACGAGCAGTTGGCCGTGATATATAAAAGTCATGTGCGTTCTCAGATGGATTACTGTTCACCTCTGTGGGGTGGAAGTGGAGTGGTTGCATTGAGGCAGTTGGACAAAATTTAAAATAAAGCTATTAGATTAATCAATAACCCTGCAATCACACAGGACCTTCCTACATTATCCATACGAAGAAACGTTGCATCCCTTGCATTATTCTACAGATATTTTCACAGCAATTGTTCCGAGGAACTTGCTTCAATTGTGCCGCCTCTCCACATCTTTCCCCGTAGAACTAGGGCAGCTGAGAGCCCCCATGAATTTACACTTTCTCCTCCACAATGCAGAACTTCTGCTTATCAGAATTCATTTATCCCCAGAGCTACTACTCTTTGGAATTCACTTCCCTCGAATTGCTTTCCACAAACTTACAATCAACAAATGTTTAAATCCAGTTGTTACAAACATTTTATGAATGGAGGATGCCTTTAGGCACATGGACCTGTTTGTTTTATCTGTGTTTTTCCTTCCTCCGTTCATTGTCTCTTAAAAAAAAAAAAAAAAAAAATTAAGATTAAACACTCATCCCCGTACTGGCCTCAAGGAAATGCTATATGCGAACGCAGCCATCGCACCATCAACAATCAGTTACGAACAAAAATGATTGCTCTTAACACCTCAGACTGGCCATCACAACTAAAGATGATACAATGGGGCATGAACACCTGTCCCCGAGAAGACGGTATTTCCCCTCATGAACGTGTTTACGGCGTACCCCCCCTGTTACTGCCGTTCCACCACCACGCTCACCTCCCCTCCACCACCTCCACAATTGACCCATTGCAACATCTGCAAAACACCCTCCATACCGCCCAAACCTGTCAGGACACCAAAACTGATAACACCGATGACAAAAACCCTTTCGCCATCCATGACACCGTAATGGTAGCCAACCTCCCTATCACCAACAAGTTAGGCCCTCGCTATGTCGGGCCCTACACCATCACACAAGTCCCAAACGCCTATCAAGTCACCATCGATTATCACGGCGTGACTCGCACATTCCGAACTAGATTCGTCCGAGCGTTTAAACCACTCCAACCACAAGACAATACCCCACCCCACACGTCTGAACCAGAATTAAACACCCCTACTAAACCGTCCACTCCAGCTATGAATATCCCCACACAAACCCCTAAGGGCCTAAGCCCTCCGACACCGAACAGACAGATCATTCCTCAACATACCCCCCAAACTAACCTCCACAAACCCCAAGCCCCCACTATCACACCCTCCTCCACCATGACACCTTCGTTCACTTCTGATAATCAAGTACCTCCCCCGCTTATCCAAGTACGAAAGCCTCCCCCCACAACCCCGACCACAACAGGAACTCTTCCGTCTAGCCCTGACATACCTTCCCCAGGCACCACACTAAGAAAACTACACCCCCCACCCAAAACCAAGTACACATCCAAACACACCACACAATCTACCTCAGTAACCTCACGCTACAACCTACGCCCACAACAAAAACTTTTTAAAACCTCCAGGAAACACACCCTGCTAACCAAGTTCCATAGGGCTGCCAGACCACTACCCTCCTCCTCTTCTTCTTCGTCGACTTCTCCTCCACAAAGGGAAAGAAGACGAATAATCACCACTAAACACCATAAACCCTCTAACTATAGTCCAGAAGTAACAACCCCCACCCCCCCCACGAAAACACATACCTTCCTCTTCAACCTCATCCCCTCTCAACCCCCACCAAACACCCATAAAACCGCCTACTTCCACCACCAGCCTCACCAAAGGACACACCCCACACACATCCCTACCCCCAACCCTCCAACTTAAATCTACACTCCCTACCCACCCATCTATCCCCCCCCCGCAACCGCCCCTTTCCCCTCCACGATCCCCACCACCCCACCCACACATCAACCAACCTCCTCATCTCATCGAACCCCCAACCAACCCCCCCCCCCTAAAACATCCCCCCCACAAAGTCACCCCTGAGAGAACCCCCACACATACCCCCACCAAACCCTCTTCCATTCCGCCTACCACCCTCACCCAACAAAATCCTCCACACGCATCTACCTCTCAAATAACCCCCGACCTCGCCCCCAATACATGCCCTTCACCTGTAAAACGTTCTTCCCCTCAATATAAAACCTCGTCCAGCGACTCAAGTCCCACGACAAACTTCTACCTTCCCACCAGGACCGCCAGAGGTAGAATAATCAACAGACCCATCAGATTTAAAGACAGTGAGATAAAAATAACACCCCGTTCCGACACTAAAGACCCACGCCACACAACACACACACCCCCTCCTTCTCACACACCTCCTTCACCCACCTTACCTAAACCTATCTTGCGCATTGCCTCACTAGATTTTCCCAGCCTACAACACCGCCCAAGAAAACCCCAAAAAATCCAGACTCATATTCCCCCTTCATCCCCAGCTCTGTTGTCACGCGTTAATCCCCCGTCGGTTAGTAACCCATTCACCACACTAAACAGACCTCCTGTCAGTCCCACACACCTCACTCCGACCCCCACGGGGGAAAGCTACAAACCATTCATACGAAAGGTTAAAGTAAAAACCCCCACTGGACGTTTAGCCCGTCTACAACGCCCACATCAAGCCCGGGCAACCGCCCGCCACAACACAGAGGACACATTCCTACAGGTATACCTTGACCTGCAAAAGAAACCTGACCCTCGCTCTCTTGCTTGGTGGAACCTTCTAAATACCCTCAAAATGACCCACCATGACTATGCTTCTTTTTACTTCACCCTTGAGGCTCGGGGACGAGCCTACAATGAAGGAGAGGGAAGTAAAATGCCCCAGAACGAGAAGCCCACCACAGAAGCCACGAGCGAACAGCACACAGAAACACCCGAAAGAAAGGTCCACAGAACGAAAGGACCAGCTGACCGAGCCAACCAATTCAGACAGGCCCAAGCCCGCAGGGCTAAGCAGCTCCCAGCCACACCTACCTACCCCTTCTAAACTGACCATTTTCCACACCTCACATACACTACCCCCTCGTGTCCTACACTTCTACCTACATGATGATGAACAGGAATATACATTCATATTAAAAACACCCATGCCCTGTCCCTACGTTGAGCCAATGCCAACAAATCAGACAGCCATATATCTATATTTATTAGTGGCCCCTCCAAGCGGCTCGCTTGGTGTAGTGACTAGCGTCTCGGACTTCCACCCAGAAGGCCCGGGTTCGCGCCCACGCTCGGCGCATTAAAGATTTTTCACAAGCACTGAGTCGTTACCATCCCTCATGAGCAAAGGGATGGGGTAGTAGTACAGGACCCCAATGGAAATACGCCTAATCGGCCTTATTGAGCTATCCTTAGCTAGCTTAGCATGCGCTAGCTTTAAGAACTATTATTATTATTATTATTATTATTGACGAACATGCCTATTACATAAGGCATCCTCTTCAAACACTAATCCGCCGTAGTTTGAATCTACCGCGCAGAACATTTAAAATCTGAGTAGCCTTCATCATGAGCGCACGCGACCTCACTCATGGCTTCAGTCATTATGAATTGGGTTCTCACTACGAAAAAACTTCGTAAAAATAAAAACAAAAAGAAAATAAGAATAACTATCCAATAAGCTTTCCATCATATCGTGGATGTACTTATGTGGATCTTTGACCAGACGCTGATTCAGGCGTCATTCTTCCTTCTCTGCTCTGTGCTCAGCCTGCCCGGACGTGTCTCCCCATGCTCCGCTGGTTCCGCATTGGCTGCGTCCCTAGTGAGTTTTTTCTCATTTGTTTACTCCGGGATGTATCGAGTAAGGTTAGGATATGCGTAGCAGGAGTGTCCTGGGCTGGTTGCCCGCAGTGCAGTGTATTTTGGGTCATCTATTTCGGATGTACCCTCGTGGTCCTGTTGTGGACAGGTGAACTTTTCACAGTTGAGTTAGCTTGTGATGCAGGCGGCTTTCATTACGCGTTATTTTTGCTGCCTTTTATCTTTCTGATGAGGTAAGCGTTGCTTGCTGACGTTCCCAGCGTATTTTTCTTCACTTAGTGAAGTTTTTTCTGGGTCCCGAGTCAGTCTTCCCTTTGTCGGAAGTATTTGCTACAGTGGTGTGTTGGCGGTGGTTCCTGTTGTAATATTTCCAGTGTTTTTGTTTATATTTCAACATTTCTTGTGCCGTCTGCTTAGGCCTAGCCAGCCGCTCGTAGCTTTGCCACATGTACAAGTGTTATTGTTTATTTTATAAATATGTCCTACTGTGTCATGTGTATCCTGGTTTAGTTGTGTATTGGCTAATTCCACGGACTATGTATGTTTCCTGGATTAGTTGTGTATTGGTTAATTCCACGGATTATTTTGTGGGCCCTAGGCTAGTCGTGCTTTGGCTATCTCTCGGGTCCTATGTGCGTTCAGATGGTTTCTGAACGGGGTGGGTTACTTTCCGGCGGGTTTTTCTCGGTTACACCATGAAAAACCCGGCCGAGAGCCGTGTTTGGCCACGCGTGGTTTCAAAACAGGCTTGTGTCCCCGGCGATGAGGTGTCTGTGGCTCTCCAGGACTGCGTCTCTGTGATGGTGCCTGTTTCAGGCTCCCTTTGATTCCCGGCGGAATGGCTGTACCCATCTAACATTGTTCATGCGGACATATGTTATGAAGTTTTTCTACCCGGTTTTACAAACCAAAGGAAAAACCTAGCTGTTGTTGTGGGCTTTCCTCCCCGGCGATCTTTTACAAAGAAGTGGGGATAGGAACTTATGGGGTTAACGTTTTTACATCAGATCTCACCCGGCGGGTGCACCTTGGTCGGGTGGGATGAACGAAGTGGTAATTCAGTTTAGTTAACAGGTCCATTTTAGTGATACTATATGTATCGCCGCCTTCACACTTACGGCGATCGAAGGCTCAATTAGGGTTAACATCTTTTTCACAAGTTTTTCACACACGGCGGGTGCTCCTGGGAGGAGGAAATAAGGAATTTACAATTCAATTTAGTTAACCAGTTAATTGAGAGATATGTTAATGTATCGCCGCCTTCAACTTACGGCGATCTTTGTGACAATTCGTTAGAAGTCAGATCTCGTATCAGCCTGCCCTGTGTTATTCTGCTAGATAATTCAAGTGCCGGCGTCTTTGTGGGGGATTGTTTTCCAAAATTGAATCTTGAAACAGTCACCACCGGAAAGACTATGTTTATAAACGCCATACTGGTCTTTTATATTATGTCAGAGGGTATTCTTAACTTTCTTAAGACATGTTTAGATATTCGGAAATCTTTATAGAACCCCGCCGCGTAGCGAGCTGTGATCGTTGTGACATTACGTCTCATTACCCGGCGGGTTATTAACACTTGTGTGGGAACATGTTGGGTTAACCTTATGAGCATTAATTCCTGGAAATTTTCTTTTTTCCAGAGCTGGGCTCCGGCGGACCAATACAGACCCTGCAATAGTTTTCCCACCAGTCTCTGTCATGGCTACCTTTGCCCCAGTTTTTGCTTTATGCATTACCCCTACCTGTGCCGGTATCCCTATTTTTGCGCACACTCTTTGTATCAAGTGTGTTAAATGTCTAGACCGTTCAAGGGGTCTGTGGGTGATGCGCAACTGTTCCTTTTGCTCCCAATTAAGTGTCAAAGTCCTCCGAGATAATGATAAGACCGCAGCGGTCGCCTTACGAGAAGTTCGGCAACAGATGTCAGCGTATACTACGATTGTGGCTCATAAGTCACTTCAATGTGACAACGTCCCTCTTTGGGATAGGCTTCATTTTGAGCACCCTCCCCCTAAACGTTCCTCTCGAGTAACTAGTCGTAAGCCGGCGGAGACTGGACAGGGTTCTGTGTCATCTCCTGCCCCTGCTACTGCGAAACGTCAATGAGAGCCTACACCCCCGGCGGCAGCCTCCTCGTCTCGGGAGAGATCTCGGTCTAGGTCACCTCTCAGACACCAGCCACCTAGTCTTGCCTCTTCACCATCGAGTAAGAAGGGTAAGACAGAAAGTTCCACCAGTGGTCACGGCGATAAATCCTCCAAATCGAAGAGTAGTTCACGGTCACACCGCAGCCATAAATCTTCAAAAAAGGATTCCCATGATAGAAAGGCCTCCCGACAGTTTCTAGTACTTCTCGTCGTGCCTCTACCCCAGACAGAGTTTGTGTTCGGTCTCAAGGGTCCAGTATAGTGCCTGTACCTAAAGATGATTTACTCATTAACATTTTAACCCTGGATTTGGAGAGTTCAGGGGGCTCAGTGGTTGAGAGTGTTTCGGACTCCCAAGGGAGTGTAGGCCAAGGTCTAGGTGTTTGGCGATATTCTCGGCCAGGGCCTGACCACCCACTTCCGGCTCAAACTATTCACACAGTGGCTGACGTCCACCGGGACGTGGCGATCCCATCCTCTATTCCTGACTTATCTTGGCAACAAGATGGTACCCCAGCTTCGGCGGGATCTTCTCAGGAGGAACAGGATGATAAAGACGAGGTTTCGATTATATCGGATATGGAAGGGCAAGAGTCAGGTTCAGGCTTAGATGCCACGCAAGATCTTAATGATTCACCAGTGAGTACATCATCAAGTCAATTTGTCACTGCACAGGAAATTGATGGGCTACTAAGTAATGCTTTATCTAAAAATTTTGGCCAACAGCAGGAAATTCCCACAGTGGACTTAGGAGCTCCCACGACAAGCTCTACGGTACGGCCTCTGATGACTCCTATTGCTTTGACTCAGATCCCTCACCCTCCCCCTATGTCACCATCAGTGGTTACTAGGCCTGCTATGGCGGCATTGACCACTTCGAATGTAAGGGTTATAACGGATGTCAATCCGCCCCCTCTAGACAGAGCGCCTCTCAGAAAGGTAGCTATGCCCTTGCTTTACGGACCAGACGAGTCATGGGTCCTTTTGACCCCCACTAAACCAGAGCTCGCCCAACCTACCTTGTCAGGGGAACTCCCAGTGCCGCGTGAGTGGGTCATCCAGGGCAATAAATCTAAGAAATTAAGGGCCTTGGATACTTTGGGGAATGTACTAGATGTCAACATAAAGGCTATACCTAGTTATTATCACCAGGACTATTTTGTTTATACTGCTAAGCCGGCTTTACCCTCTGCCTCAGCTTCAAAATTGTTTTCAGACTGGTCTAAGCATGATGGGTTTAATGACATTAAGACTCTGTCAGCTCTCACTCCAGAACTCGATTTGCAAACCGTCACAGACGCAGCAGCTAATCCAGTCTTGAAGGTGGGACAGTTGGGTCCAGGACCTTGGGTGGAATGGGAGACAGAGGCTCAAAACTTTGCGACCATATTTACTTCCAAAACTTCCCACCAGATCCCTCAAGATACTCATTCTTGGTTCTCCATGCCAGTGTGTTCTGCCGGCGGAGTCCCTTCAGCTTTGTTTGCTTTCTTAGCTGCCCCTAAAATTAATCTTTGTGAGCTAAAAGACCCTTTCACTACCCCTACCCCAACTCACCTAGACCAAGAATTTAGGCTAAGGGGGAAAGCTTTTCGCCTGTTCTCTCAATACATAGTGTCTCAACAGGTAGCAAAGTCTTTGCTCCGGTCCACTCAGGCAATCGCAAACGCGGATGCCAGACGATCGGTTGAATTGTCCCGGCGACTGCTTCTTCAGTCGTCAATCCAATCATTGGGTGACATACGCACCGCCTTGCTTGAGGCGGTACGAGCGAGACAAGATCTCAGAATGTCCTTAGTCCGAAAACTGCCTGATCGCATTGCGAATCAGGTGGTCATGTCACCAGTGCTCACTCCCTCTTTAATGTCCCCTGACGTGTTGCGAATGGTGTTTAATATGGCTCAGGCCTTTAAACACAGTCCCACCCCTTCTAAGAAACCTGCCTTTAACTTCCCTAAACCCAGGCCAGTCGCTAAGGCTCAGCCGGGGGGATCTAAGCCCTTTCTTCCACCTAAGTCCTCCTCCCCTCAAGGTCAGTACAGGCATAGACAGAGTAGGTTTTCAGGTCAGAGAGGACGCGGCTATAATAAGCCAGGTCAGGGCCCGTCTTCGGCCAACGCCGGCCAGCCGGCGAAGCGTCCACCACCACCAAAAAAAAACTAAAGTCTCTCTCACTCCCGGTGCCAGTCTTAAGGCTGGCGGATCCGAGGGTAGTACAGCCGGCGAACCCTTGTCTGCTAACTGGGTCGTTCCGAACGTGTCACCAAGCATGGCCGTTAAACACTTGGGCACGGATGGTGGCACGCAAAGGCATCACTTGGCAGTGGCTCCGGCGACCTCGCTTACGTCAGCCGACAACGGCGAATTTTGTTTCTTTAGAGGTGGAGTCACTGGTCCAGGAAATGATTGCCAAGAATGTCATCATCCCGGTCCCCCCAAATTACCCTGTATTCACGTCCAAGCTATTTTTGGTTCCCAAAAGGGACAGTGTTCAGATGAGACCGGTCGTAGACCTGTCTTATCTGAACCTGCACATTCACAACGAGTCATTCCGAATGTTAACAGTACACCAAATCAGGCTAACACTTCCGCCGGGAGGTTGGATGTGTTCCCTAGACCTGACAGACGCTTATTGGCACGTATTGGTAAACAAAAGATTTCAAAGGTTTCTGGCCTTACGGATCAGGCACCAAAATTTTGTTTTTCAAAGGATGCCATTCGGTTTGATCCTGGCACCTCGATTATTCACGAAATTAGTCCGGCAAGCCCTGATGCCGTTGTTAAAGCAAGGAATCAGAGTTTTGTGGTACCTAGACGACTGGCTGGTGGTGGCAGAGACAGAGCAATTATGCATCAAACATGTCAACATAATTTTAAATCATGTCAAAACTCTAGGGTTCAAGGTAAATCTGGTAAAGTCAAACCTTGTTCCCTCACGAGTAATTCAGTGGATAGGGCTGGTTTGGGACACAGCTGCTCTCACTCTGAGTCAGAGTGTAAACAATCAGGTTTCGCAGGAAACTGTTCATGTTTCTTCACAGTCTGACTACGACATGGAGGGTCTGGGAGTCTCTGGTCGGCTCTCTCAACTGGATTCAACTAACTGTAACGTTGGGCCGGTTGAAAGTAAAACGTTTAATATTGGAGGGCAACAAATATTTCCCGCTCTTACCGGTGGGAAAGTTATGGCGCATCCCAAAATTAATCCACACCTTACTAGCGGTCTGGGCGAAGAGGGAAATGTAGCACTCAGTAATGTCATGGACCTCTCCTCCGCCAACGGTATGGGTAGACACGGATGCGTCAGGCACAATAGGTTGGGGATTTCAGTCAAATCAGGGGCACCAGGGTCAGGGGCTTTGGTCCCACTTAGAAATCTCCCACATCAATGTCAAAGAATTACTAGTCCCCTTGTATTTCCTTCAGGCTCACGGCCCTACTTTACGGGGCAAGTCGGTGGCCTTCAGAATGGACAATCTGAATGCAGTTCACTGTATTCAGAAACAGGGGTCAACGAGATCAAGGAAGTTGCTAAACGTGTCGGAAGAGATTTTTACTCTAGCCAACAGGCTAGACATTTATCTTCACGCATCTTATCTCCCAGGCGTAGCAAACGTCTGGGCAGATGCTCTGTCACGGAGACAGAGCACGACAGTAGAATGGGAGCTCAAGCAACCCATTTTCAACCAAATGATTGCAGAGTTCTACCATCCACAAGTGGATCTGTTTGCGTCCGAGGAGACTCACAAACTCCCTCTATACCTCACCCGCCGGACGAAAACGCCGGCAGGGGGGCCAGACGCCCTAGTGACAGACTGGAACAGATGGAGCTCCATCTATCTGTTTCCGCCGCCATACGCGTCACTAATGTGCCACGTAGTGAACAAACTACGAGATTATCGAGGCTTAGTCTCGCTAATCGCGCCCCTGTGGCCGGCGCAGTTGTGGTACCAGCAATTAAAGACGTGGTGCCCGCACTCGGTGTCGCTCCCGGTCGGGTATTTCCACTTAGACACGATTGGCAACCTAGCGACCTCGCTGACTTTTGCATTATGGACATTCAGGAGGCCAAGTGGCTAGCACCATATGGTAGAGATGTGACCAATAAATTATTAAATCAATATACTCAGTCTACGAAACGACAGTATCAATCACATTGGCAAGCCTTTACTTCTTGGATCATTAGAACAGAACAGACTGTGCCCTCAGTAGCATTAGTTTTTAATTATTTAAATTATCTGTTTGAGCAGAAACGTTTATCTGTGGTAACGTTAAAAAATCACTTAACTGCGATTAGAGTGCCCTTTTTAGACCTTACAGGTCTCTCCATACCGGTAGCGGAGGAAACAGGTTTTATGAGGGCATGTTTTAAACTCCGCCCACCTCCCCGTCAGCTCATGCCTACTTGGTCTCTGGACAAGGCATTGTCTTTACTTCACTCTCGTCTGTACCAAAATACTGCAGATTTTGCATTACTCTTAAAAAAGGCTGTATTCCTTTTGGCTTTGGCCACCGGGAACAGAGTGTCTGAGCTGGCGGCGATAAGCAACACACCTAATTGCCTTAGGTTTGGTAGACTTAATGAATATATTCACATTGCACCTTCCCCGGGATTTGTAGCCAAGAATGAGCACAGTGTACACGTGTTTTCTGAGTTCACGGTGCCGGCGTTAAAAAGGGGAAAGGTGCACCATAATCTATGTCCAGTGCAAGCTCTAACCAAATATTTGAGAGTAGCTCCTCTAAACCCCCAAGGTGCTTTGTGGGTAGCGAGTACGGGTAAACGCTTACTGAAACGGAGATTAGCTTCTCTTCTGGTCGAAGTCATTAAAGAGAGTAATCCCGGCGTTATGGGTAGGGCCCACGATTTACGCAAATGGGCAGCCTCTTTACGTTTCCTGAAGAACTTTTCAGTAGAAGATATTTCGTCCACACAGTTGTGGGCGTCTAATCATACGTTTTTGACTAGATACTTGTCAGTTGCTCTAGACAAACCTTCCTTACCATGTATAGCTTTAAGGCAGAGGGTCTAGGTGGCCCTTCAGTCACTTTTGTTTACTTTCAAGGAACAATGGGGGGGGGGGGTGCAGTCAGTGTAACATAGGACACCCTAGACCCCGCCGGAATGTAAGAGCTGTGATACAAATTATGGATAATGTGATATGAAAATTTCTCTGTTCTATTCAGGGCGAGAAATTGTGCTAGTACAATGTTAGTACAAACAACGGGGTTGTTATAGTAGTTTTAGCTGTGAAAGCAATTTAGTTTTAAACAGTGGAGATCTTTTGCAAAATATTTCCACGAATATTATGGGGTTTATTATGTGCACATGTAAACTTATAACTTGTTATTTTTGTCACCACTAGTTGAATGGGGTGCCTTTGTAACTACAGATCTGTTCACAGAATCTCCAGAGTTACCCTTTTTTGTCAAGCAGGCTTCTTTGAAGCACGCACCTGCTTGAACCCCTTTTTTGTATATATATGGGCTGCGCCATATTTAAATATATTTTCAAAGTAAGAATACTATGTACTATGTTTGATTATCTGCTTTTCTAGAGTTATGATATGATTACGAATGTCCCCCTCCAGTCTTAGAAATCAGGCATGTTGTTCAATGATGGAGGGGCCACTAATAAATTATAGGTTTGACTCCTGTAAGGAGATAAAGAAAACCTAATATTTAGTAGTGGCCCCGTAATCATTGACGACTGGGGCCCTCCCGACCATCCCCTTCCCATTCGTTGATGTATTAAGGATTTTGGTTTACTTGATATGTCAGTGAAGGAAGAATGACGCCTGAATCAGCGTCTGGTCAAAGATCCACACAAGTACATCCACGATAATTATGATGGAAAGCTTATTGGATAGTTATTCTTATTTTGTTTTTGTTTTTATTTTTTACGAAGTTTTTTCGTAGTGAGAACCCAATTCATAATGACTGAAGGCATGAGTGAGGTCGTGTGCGCTCATGATGAAGGCTCCTCAGATTTTAAATGCTCTGGGCGGTAGATTCAAACTACGGCGGATTAGTGTTTGAAGAGGATGCCTTATGTAATAGGCATGTTCGTCAATGATTATGGGGCCACTACTAAATATTAGGTTTTCTTTATCTCCTTACAGGAGTCAAACCTATAGTATGTTCTTACATCCGAGAAGTAGATGTTATATACCTTAGAAGTTAATACACCCATGCTCTGTCCCTAGGTTTAAGATATTAATATTAACATTCCCTAACATACCTTGTCTTGCCAGACTAAGTTTCTGAAGACCCATCGCCCCCATAAATCTATGTATTCAATCCTTAGGTTAAGTATCTTTATCCGCCATTGTGTTCACCTTTTTCCATTTACTTTTCCACAATTGTTATACGTCTTCCACTTACCTTCTTCGTATCCACAGTCCACACTATGCCAATTTGCTTCGTGTCTTACACCTCTTACCCGCCCGACTCTACCTACATGATGATGAACAGGAATATACATTCATATTAAAAACACCCATGCCCTGTCCCTAGGTTGAGCCAATGCCAACAAATCAGACAGCCTTATATCTATGTATGTTCTTACATCCGAGAAGTAGATGTTAAAAACCACAGTCATGTCCAAACTCATAAGAGATTAAGATACCCACGGGTACACCAGTGATATAGAACCATTGCCCCCGTAAGACTTAGACAGCCATGACTACAGATGTTAGCCGCCATGCTATAACTTAATTCTTACCCCAACCAGAGATTGTATAGATAACCTTTGTTACCAGTATCTATCATAGTACCTCGAAACAATAACCCCGCCGCCGGACGACCATCCCAGAGAGAGAGCGCCCGGCTACCCCTTTTTACCCACCCGAGGAGGGAGACCCCCACCCCCGCGGAGGTATACCTGACCCCTGTTTTGACTTCCGGGTCATTGCCAGGTAGCCCAGGAATTCTTCCTATCAATGAACTAACCATGCATGTCTAACCCCCTTACTCACCTCTCTTTACCCACAATAACCCATTCACCTTTCTTGCATACTCGGATAATCAAATTAGCACCTCAGCTATGCCATAGAATGAAGACTGAGCAATATAAGAGAGACGCCCCTATCACAGCTGTCCCAGTCCTCCCCGCAAAATAGATCCAGTCTCCCTCCCATAAATACTTCCAGTATAGCCAAAATAGTACCTCTTACTAAGGCTCAGTTATATCACAATATGAAGGCTTCCTATAGCCATGTGCCACAACAGTAATCACCATCTTACCTAGTCCCCATATCTATTGAGAGGTCCAATAAGTCCATAAGACTCAAGATCCCTATGGCCTACAGGGTCCGCAACCGAGCCTATAAACCCAGCTCCAGCCCCCAGTAAAGTTAGTTGAAAGATAGACACCAACCAGTGGTCCCCACCCTGAAGTTAACCTCTAGCTCTGCCCTTGTGTTGTTCTTGAGTTGAGAGATTCCCGAGCCGGCAGACTCCGTGGCAGTTAAAATAGAAGCATCTGTCCACGTACAAGTACCGACGTGCACCTTATAACCTTCACACAAATTAGTGGGTATATAAGTGTGTAGCCAGCACCGATCACCAAGAGATCCGACTTGAGAACTTCCTACATTTGGACCACCTGGACGGCCGAGGAACCAGTCGCTAGCCCCCAACATCACGGAAGCAAGATAACCAGGACCAGACCAACAAATACTATTCAAGATTCACTTTATTAGTACTAACGTGTTATAGTACTAATTCGACATTCACTTATTAACTTTTCTATGATGTGGCTATAACTTTGCCCAGTGTAACTCATATTTAACCATTCCATTTGGGACGTACTAAGCGTATCAGTGTTCATTAATTAACAGGCGACATTGACTCTCGTAATTACCTTATTCATATATTAAAACCCTAGTGATATCTATCGTTCGCCCACTGATTTGTGTTCCACGTATTTCTGCCATAAGAATATAAATCTTAGATCAGTACCCCCTTGAGGTTACTAGAATTTCCGTGTTCTAAAATATACGCGTGTCTAATTCTAACTGTGAACTACTACTTGTGCACCCGACCTGCCAGTAAGAAATCTAATTAGTGAAATTGAATCCATAAGTACATTGAGGTCTTCCAGTATTATAAAACTTGCTAATTAAACCAGTGATCAGAAGAGTATACCTGAACGTTGGAAGTGGGAGACTAGGCTCCATCCAGATCCGCTAATGCTAGCAGTTCCCTTCTATTATTTGTTTTGTACGAGTGTTACTATCTTTCTATGCTCCTTATTCACCTACTTAAATAAACGTGATCGTGTGTCGTGTTACCGTGTGTTTATTTTGTGTTCTCTATTCCTCATACCTTGTATTGTGCATGCAGCCTTATATACCCAGTCAGATAGAGCCCACATCACCCAAGTTAATCCTGTAGAAAAACAGGGCATAACACTTAGATTGCTCAGTCTTCATTCTATGGTATAGCTGAGGTGCTAATTTGGTTATCGGAGTATGCAAGAAAGGTTAATGGGTGATTGTGGGTTAATAGAGGTTAGTAAAGGTGTTAGTCATACATGGTTAGTTCATTGATAGGAAGAATTCCTGTGCTACCTGGCAATGACCCGGAAGTCAAAGCAGGGGTCAGGTATACCTCCGCAGGGGTAGGGGTCTCCCTCCTCGGGTGGGTGAGAGGGGTAGGTGCGCGTCCTCTCTCTGTGATGGTCGTCCGGGCGGCTGTGGCTGGTGGCTTGCCATATTACAAGTGTTTGTAATAACCCTCTGTTTATGAGACAGATGTGGGTGTTCGTAATACCAAAACCGAAGGTACCTTGGCCAGCTGGTTTAATTGGTTGGGTTGTTAATTGCATGGTTTGTTGGATGTGGTGGAGACTGGGTTGCTAACTCTGCCACATTTATCTGGAAGTATGGCAATAGAAGTTAGTCACTGGCGAGGCGGCTAGCCTCGCACTGACGATCATCTGGTACAGGGTTGTGAATGGTTTGTGAGGGAATAGATGGCATGCAAAGGGTTAGTAAAGTTCTAATGGTGTTTCTTCCTACTGGGGGAAGGTGGGCTGGATAGGAGTATATTGTTACGGCTGGATCGGCAATACATATTCGGGATTCTTGATCGTAGGACAGAAATGGCTTAAGTGACAACGACACGCTCGATTCCAGTCCCAAATACTATATGCTCCAGACAACAAAAGCACCAACGCCCTACAGAGTTATCGTCTACGGTAACGAGGTACCTTAACTCGGCGAAAGTGTACAACAGGGGTAGGCTATGAGGCTAAACTCCCTCAGACATTTATAGGTTACGTTAGTACTAAAGAAATGCAATACTCAAGAAACTACGTTAATATTAAGCCTCTAATAATGTAGAATAGAAGCAGGCTAAAGGTATGACAGTGAAATGCTAAATGACAAATGTACACGCCTACTTGAAGGCGCGTGCACTACACTAACTGTCCCCTACTAACATGCACTAGCATATAGCATACAAGATGTTCATGATCCAGTAGATACCTAATAATACACATGGGAGGAACATAAATAGTAGTCACTTATTATAATAATGAATCTATACTTGGAATAACTAAAAGGTTGCAGGCAACAGTACTGCGCCGGTAGCCTACTACCGCATAGGCTACTTCGCTTCTCTCACTCTGTCTCCCCTCCGAGTCCGTATGCGCCCTACGCAACAGAACTCCGGACACAGCAGCAAAATGACAGTGCAGTTAATTGATACATGAAAGTATTAATAGTGTTGTCTTGTGTGTGAGTAATGTGTATTGTAAAGTGTTACATACATATACTTAAAGAGAGCTGCAATGCATAGTAAAATAAAGATATATCCCACTCATCATCCCCATGTGTTCTAGCTAGCAGGCCAAGTCACAGGAACAACGAGTCCCAGCACCGAAAGCGAGAACCCAGGAAAAGACTGTAGAGAACACAAGGACAGGTAAATTACGTTACTCTACTATACCGGCACTACGAGCGAGCTGTAGTCTCGGGTGCTACACTCGCTCCTGGCTCGGTATGCAAATCAAGGCTAAGTCCTCGTCCCTCTACAGACAACTCCTGGGCATGGTCGGGCTCTTACACATGGCACCAGTCTAGTCACAAATGGGATGATGAGCGGGGCATATAACTCGTGAACATGTAGAACGTTCACCAACTATCCTCATCAAGAAGATCGCTGTTCACATTAACCCCTTAAATCTAATACATGTAAATATATGCTTGTCCTAAGAGTAATACGAGAGGTGAGTGCTGAAACTCCTTTAGGACCTCAAGGGAAGGTTATGCATTTAAATAGAGAGAAGAATGAAATGAGAGTAATGTCGTCAGAGAGAAAGAGTGCAACCGTGAGAAGTTGGGAGAGAGGGCAAGGGATGTTAGAATCTCAAAGGTTCTAGGCAACCTGGTCATGGAACACGCAGCCAGCCTCCAGGCAATGTGCTGTACGACAACATGGGCCCAGCACAAGCAGCGTAGGCAGGCAGCAATGGACTACCAACCCTGTCGCGCCTAGCTCTAAGCGCAAGGCTGCCAACCAGTCCATACGTCTGGCAACCACCCGGCCGGCAGCGTGGCGCGTTGCTACCCTCTTGCTCTGAAGCCTAACTCACTCTCTCTCTCTGAACTCCCATTATCTTATCTATCAACTTCTCTATTGATACTACATATTAAATGGAAGGTCTCGACATGGCTTAAAACAAAACCCACCACTGGTTAGCACATGACGAGACCTTTGCAGAGATACAAAGAACATAGTTATAAGTTGTCACACTCAATATACATAGCGGCTGACGGTAGCCAGATCACAGGCGGTAAATTTGAGTACCAAGGAGTACAATCAGGTTGCGTTGCAACGCACTGGGTGCGTCACAATATATACAAAAGGTTTGAGAATGTTAGTAACGGAAAAGTTAAGGATATTCAGGGGGTATGGTGGAGAGGCTAGGTTAGGAGGGAGTGGAGGAGCGTGGGTGTTAACGAGAGGGAGAGGGTTAAGGGGGGCTACGTGGAAGTTTGGCCCTACGATCTCTGGGCGTAGGGGTGGCATTAGGCTACAGTTTGGTATCTTAGACTGGGGGTTACCGACAGGGAAGGTAGGGTAATCAAACGCTACCGGGGGATGAGCAATAGGTGGTGTTATATGAGTCTGGAAATTATAGAATCATGTGGACTGTGGGGAAGATGAGGTTAGCTGTAGGTGTGTGCTTGACTGTGGATAAAAGTAGAGAAAAACATAGTGTACTATTACTCGTCAATACGAGGGGTTATGGACACCATTAGTCGACACGATTTCTTGCTGATCTAGTTGTCCCTGGGAACTGCGTTTTCTATGAAATATATATACCAAAGAAAGCGGCAGTTCGTAGGGGTAGCTTCGTTATTGTTTCGTGGTAGATATGCGTCGAGTTAATGGTAAAAAAGGGTTATCTATACAATCTCTGGTTGGGGTAAGAATTAGAGTTACTGCATGGTTGCTAACATCTTCAGTCATTATCTCTGTCTAGGTCTTACAGGAATAATGGTTATATAGGATACACAATGGTGTACCCGTGGGTATCATAGTTTCTTATCAATTAGGACATGGGGGTTAACATATTACTTCTCGGATGGAAGAACTTACATAGATTTATGGGGGCGGTTGGTCTTCAGAAACTTAGTCTGGCAAGACAAGGTATTTTTAAGGTGTATTCATGTTCATCATCATGTAGGTAGAGTCTGGCGGGTAAGAAGTGTAGGACACGAGGGGTAGTGGATACGCGAGGTGGGGGAAGGGTCAGCGGTTAAAAGCGATAGGCAGGTGTGGTTTGGAGCTGCTTAGCCCTGCGGGCTTCGGCCTGTCTGAACTGGTTGGCTTGGTCACCTGGTCCTTCGGGCTTCTTGTTCTGGGGTATTTTACTTCCCTCTCCTTCGTTGTAGGCTCGTCCTCGAGCCTCAAGGGTGAAGTAAAGAGAAGTATAGTCATGGTGGGTCATTTGGAGGGTGTGTAGAAGGTCCCACCAGGCAAGAGAGCGAGAGTCAGGTTTCTTGTGCAGGTCTATGTAGACCTGTAGGACTGTGTCTTCGGTGTTGTGGAGGGTGGCTGCCCGGGCTTGATTCCTTAAAAACGAAAACGTCCTGTGGACGTTTTTAATTTAATATGTCTTATGAACGGTGTGTATTCGTCCTCAGTGGGGGTAGGGACGGGAGTGACGAATGGTGTGGATGTGTTCATGCTGGAGGTCAGGTATTGAGTGGGACTGACAGGAGGCCTCTTCAGTGTGGTGAAGGGGTTAACAACTGAAGGGGAGGGACTAACGCGTGAAGGCGGAGCTGGGGGTGAAGGGGGGATATGAGTCTGGGGTTGTCTTGGGTGGTGTTGCAGGCTGGAGGCAATGTGCAATATTGGTTTAGGTAAGGTGCGTGATGGAGGTGTGTGAGAAAGAGGGGGTGTGTGTGTTGTGTGGCTTGGGCTTTTAGTGGAAGAAAGGGGTTTTGTTTTTACATAACTCTCTTCAAATCTGATGGGTCTGTTGATGATTCCACCTTTGGAGGTTCTGGTGGGAAGGTAGATTTTTGTAGTGGGACTTGAGTCGCTCGACGATGTTTTATATTGAGGGGAAGAACGCTTTACAGGTGGAGGGCATTTAGTGGGGGTGATGTAGGGGGTTATGCGAGAGGTAGATGCGTGTGGAGGTTTTTGCCGAGTGAGGGTGGTAGGAGGAATGGGAGAGGATTGGGTGGGGGTATTGATGGGGGTTCTCGGAGGGGTGACTTTGTGGGGGGATTTAAGTGGGTGTGTGGAGGTCGGGTACGTCATTTTGGAGGGGCTTTGGTTGGGAGTTACTTGTGTGGTAGACGTGGTGGGTGAGGAGGGGTTGGTCGTTGGCATAGGGTAGTCTTTAGGGGGAGGTTGGTTGGGGGTTTATGAGATGATGAGGTTGGTTAATGCGTGGGTGGGGTCGCAGGGATAGTGGAGGGGAAAGGGGTGGATGCGGGGGGGGGGCTAGACGAGTGGGTAGTGAGGGGAGGTTTAATTTGGAGGGTTGAGGGTAGGAAAGTGTGTTGGGTGCGTTCTTTGATGGGGTTGGTAAATTAATGGTGGTGGAAATAGGTGGTTTTGTGGGAGTTTGGTGGGGGGGCAGATCTAGAAGGTCATTCGGGGTGATGAGGTGGGGGTTGAGAGGGGATTAGGTTGAAGGGGAAGGTATTTGCTCTCGTGGGAGGGTGGGGGTGGTTATTTTTGGAATATAGTTAGAGGGGTGATGGTGTTTGCTTGTGATTATTCGTCTTCTTTCCCTTTGTGGAGGAGAATTCGACGAAGAAGAAGAGGAGGAGGAGGATAGTGGTCTGGCAGCTTTACGGATCTTTGTTATCAGGGTGTGTTTTCTGGAGGGTTTAAGGATTTCAATCGTGGACGTAAGTTGTAGCGTGAGGTGACTGGGGTAGGTTGTGTGGTGCGGTTGGGTGTGTACTTGGTTTTAGGTGGGGGTGGTGGTTTTCTTACTGTGGTGCCTGGTGGAGGTACTTCAGGGCTAGACGGGAGGGTTTCTGTTGTGGTCGGGGTTGTGGGTGGAGGTTTTCGTACTTTGATATTTTGGGGAAGCAATTGACTATCAGAAGTGAAGGAATTGGTCGTGGTGGAGGAAGGTGTGATAGTGGGGGCTTGGGGTTTGTGGAGGTTAGTTTGTGGGGTATGTTGAGGAATGATCGGCAGGTTCTGTGCTGGAGGGTTTAGGCCTTTAGGGGTTTGTAGGGGAACATTCATAGCCTGAGTGGGAGGGGTAGTAGGGGTGTTCAATTCAGGGTCGGACGTGTGGGGTGGGGTAATGTCTTGTGGTTTTAGAGGTTTAAAAGCTCGGACGAATCTAGTTCTGAACGTGCGAGTCACGCCGTGATAATCAATGGTGACTTTGATGATGATGTAGGGGCCGACATAGCGAGAGCCTAATTTGTTGGTGACAGGGAGGTTGGCTACCATTACGGTGTCATGGATGGCGAAAGGGTTTTTATCATCGGGGTTATCAGTTTTGGTGTCTTGACAGGTTTGGGCGGTATGGAGGGTGTTTTGCAGATGTTGCAATGGGTCAATTGTGGAGGTGTTGGACGGGAGGTGAGCGTGATGGTGGAACGGCAGTAACAGTACGCCGTAAACACGTTCATGAGGGGAAATACCGTCTTCTCGGGGACAAGTGTTCATGCCCCATTGTATCATTTTTATCTGTGATGGCCAGTCTGAGGTGTTAAGAGCAATAATTTTGGTACGTAACTAGTTGTTGATGGTGCGATGGCTGCATTCGCATATAGCATTTCCTTGAGGCCAGTACGGGGATGAGTGTTTGATCTTAATACCGCATTGTTGGGTGAACTAGTGCCAAACGTGTCCACTAAATTCGGGGGCATTGTCAGATAGAAGAGCAAGGGGAAGGCCGAATATAGGGAACACTTCTGTGGCGACGGTGGTGGCTGTGTGGTCTTTAACTGGGCAGGCTATTAAAATTTTTGAATATACGTCAACAAATGTGACGATATAGCGGTTGCCAGCGTAAGAAGGAAACGTGCCCATGATGTCGAGGGATAGGACTTGGAACGGTTTGTTGGCAGAAATGGTACCAGCTGGGCCTGGGGTGCGTGATCTATCCTTCCCCAATAAACAAGGTTTGCATGATTCTGTCACGCGTTGTGCAATCTTGGAGGGGTTGGGGGTCCAGTACTGATCCGCTAAAATTTTTAACATCTTTTGTCCAAGGTGTATGCCGTTTCCCTCGTGGATGGCAATCATGTAGTCGTGGGCAATGGTGGGGTCTAGGACTATAGGACCGGAGCCTGTGGCAAGTTGATCTCCCCAGCGAGTCAGTTTCTTGAAGATATTTAATGGTATCCAGGGTGGTTTGATCCTTGTTTCCCAAGATTGAATTAGTGAGGGGGCTGGGGGGGAATTATGTTGTTTGATGGGGTTATGTAAGAGCTCAGTGTTTTGTAAGGCGGCTAGGTTGGTGGGGGGTCTTTCGGTACTGGCAAACGTGACAGGGCGTCTGCATTGGTGTGAAGTTTACCTGGACGATACTGTACTGTAAAATCGTAGTCCTCTAGTGTCTCTCTCCAGCGTACCAAGATGGCTGAGTTGGTTTCGCACCTACGCAACCATTGCAAAGATTGATGGTCGGTTATTATATCTAGTTTCGCGCCCAACACAAATTACCTGAAGTGGTTGAGTGCCCAAATGATCCCTAGGCTCTCTCTCTTGGTGGCTGCATAATTCTGTTGGGCTTGGTTGAGTGTGGAGCTGGCATACGCTATCACATGTTCCTCTCCGTCTCTTACTTAAGCTAAAACTGCACCAATGGCGTACAGAGATACGTCGGTATAAAGACGGAAAGGATTATGGTAATCAGGGAAAGCGACAATAAGGGATTGGATCACCTTTTGTTTCAAAGTGTTAAAAGCGAGGTCTCTTTCAGGTGTCCAGGTGAATGTGGTGTCCTTGTGGGTGAGATGGTGGAGGGGTCTGGCTATTGCGGCAAAGTGTGGGACGAAACGTCTGTAGTATGTGGCTAAACCTAGAAAAGAACGTACTCCTTTAACGGTGGTGGGTGGGGGTTGGTTTTGTATGGCTTGAAGTTTCTTGGGGTCTGGTGCAATGCCATGTTCAGATATTACGTGGCCGAGGAAATCTACTTTATTTCGTGCAATCTCGCATTTTGAGGGTTTCAATTTCAGCCCGGCGGCTCGGATTCTTTGAAGAACTTGTTTCAACCTGAGGAGGTGTTCTTCCCTGGTTTGTGAGTATACAATAATATTGTCTAGATACGCTAGGCAGGTTTCCCAGGTAAGGCCATGTAATACCGCTTCCATCAAACGGGAGAAAGTGGCGGGTCCGTTGCAGAGGCCAAAAGGTAGGACATTAAATTCGTAGTGGTGGCCACTACTAGTGGAGAATGCTGTTTTTTCTTGGTCCTCTGCCTTGATGGGCACTTGCCAATACCCTGCTTGCAAGTCGAGGGTAGTGAACCATCTGGATCCGTATAGGGAGTCAAGGGAATCGTCTATCCTGGGTAATGGCGTAGCGTCCTTAATGGTTACGTCATTCAATCTCCTGTAATCTACGCAAAAACGGGTTGACCCATCTTTCTTTTTTACTAGGACAACATGGGAAGACCACGGGCTGATGGACGGGGTAGCAATTCCGGCATCTAACATCTCTTGGACTTGGCGTTCCTCTTCCTGGCGTTGTATGGGATTTTTTCTACGGGATGGTTGTCTTATGGGGGGGCCTGTGGTGTTAATGATGTGTTGTTCAACATTGGTCTGTCCTATTTCAGTGGGTTGTTGGGCAAATACGTCACTGAACTCTAGCAATAGTTCGTACATGCTGTGTTTTTGGTGGTCGGATAATGTGTCAGGGAGAGGGGGTAATTTGAGACTGGTAGGGGTTTCATTGGAATCTATGGGGAGGTCATCAAATGTTTCGAGGTCTCCTATGATGAGGCCTTTTGGTAATGTCAGGGATTCTTCAGAGATATTGGCCACTAGAATGTGGTTTATGCGAGCGGAAATGATGGCGGGTTGTAGGAGGCAACGATTGGGGTCAGTGGACGTGGTAGTGAGGGAAAATATCATGTGAGTTTGGGGTATGGGTCGAAGGTTAACCCATTTTTGATGGCGTGGGGGAATTTGACATTTATCTTGAACTACAGCTGGGCTAATGATGGTGGGGGACCGACTGGTGAGCAGGTGCTCGGTACGCATAAGGGGGGGGGAATCACTTTGGTGGGGGTCACGCGTGAGGGGGGGGGCATAACGGCGCGTGTGGGAGGATCAGAGTGGTGAGGTGTGAGTGATTTAGAAAACGGAATTTGTTGGTGGGACTGTGGAGGATTGGTGGGGGAAGAGTTAGGCATAGAACATGGGTTATTGGTGGAGGACTGATGTACTGATTTGTGGTTGTTAAAAGGACGAATTTGGGGAGTTTTGTCGGTGGCAGTGACGGTTTGTTTAGAGGTTATATGGGATTGGTGGGTTTATCTGTCATGAGGGGGTGAGTCAAGTGTGGGGTTTTGAAGTTTTTTAGGGGTGTGAATTGTGTGGGGGTGGAAGGGAGCTACTGACGGAAAGCTGTCACAAGGCAGATTTTGTTGGTGGGGGAATAGCTGAGTATTTCTGGGGGCATGGGGAAAACATTGTTGGGTACATAGGTCGGCGTTTTCCCTGGAAACATGTGTACATAAATATTTGGTAGAATGGTTTATACATACATAAGAGTCTGTCCTGGAAACATGGGAGGATTGATCCTGGACAGAGTTAGGAGAAATGGGGGGGTTTACATCATTGAGTTGCTTGGACTTGTCTTCTTTCGTTTGCTGAGGCATTTTTTTAACGGAATGAGTGATATTTTGAGAGAACTTGGGGCAAGGGGGGGGGGGGGGGGTTAGGAGTTACCTTAGTGCTAGCTGCAACTTGGTAATCTTGACTCAGAGTTTGTTGAGGGTGGAGGTGTTTTTTTCTTTTTGTGAACTGGTTTCTGCGTGATGGGTTTGTCAGAGGCTTTGGGTTGGATTTTTTTTTTTTAATGGTTTCAGCCTCTGGCCGCAGTCAACCTGGGTCTGGAGTTTTTTAACCCGGGAACTGCGGGGAGACTCTTAAGAGTTCCCCCGGCGGACTGCGGGGAGACTCTTGAGAGTAAGTAAAACAAAAAATCAACTTTTGACATTGACAACAAATTATTTTTTTTATTTTTATTTTTTATTTTTTTTTGGCCCGTGGGCCATGCAAAATCTCAGTCCTCTACCTCCCCTCCTTCCCCACTTTCCTCCTCTCCTTCAGTTATCACCTATTTTCCCTGTTATTCCCTTATTCTGAGGTATATTTTCGTGCTAACATTAGCGAGTTGCAAGCAGGGTGTTGTCATCACTGATGGCAAGCGAGTGCAAGAGAGAGAGAGAGAGTATCGATCGACTGTGTCTCAGTGGCCTTGGGGGAAATTGGCGGGAAAGCAGGTTGCCTCACCCATACATTATACAACTCACGGGCTATATCTCCGATTTTTACCATCCAAACGCTGTTTTCACTCGTTTTATTGTTGTTTCAGGTTAATACCTTTATAATCAACCCATAATAGGCGCATATGGATAAGTATTAATGCTATTAATGGTACAATGAATATTTTAGTGACGGAAACACCTCAAATACGTCAGCACAGGGGGACGTTTCCAATTACCCCCATGCGCACTTGTTAGGTTAAGGAGGTCAAGTCCAAGGAAACCATCGTAATGTTTACAGTGGGAGGAAAATACTGTGAATGGGTGATAACAACGGTTATGGGGGGCAGGAGTAGTTACTGACAGGGGCAAAGTGTCTCCTAGGAGATTTAACCCGGGAGCTGCGGGGAGACTCTTAAGAGTTCCCCCGGCGGACTGCTGGAAGACTCTTGAGAGTAAGTAAAATAAAAAATCAACTTTTGACATCGAATTTTTTTTTTTTTTTTTTTTGGCCCCTGGGCCATGCAAAATCTCAGTCCTCTACCTCCCCTCCTTCCCCACTTTCCTCCTCTCCTTCAGTTATCACCTATTTTCCCTATTATTCCCTTATTCTGAGGTATATTTTCGTGCTAACATTAGCGAGTTGCAAGCAGGGTGTTGTCATCACTGATGGCAAGCGAGTGCAAGAGAGAGAGAGAGAGTATCGATCGACTGTGTCTCAGTGGCCTTGGGGGAAATTGGCGGGAAAGCAGTTTGCCTCACCCATACATTATACAACTCGCGGGCTATATCTCCGATTTTGACCATCCAAACGCTGTTTTCACTCGTTTTATTGTTGTTTCAGGTTAATACCTTTATAATCAACCCATAATAGGCGCATATGGATAATTATTAATGCTATTAATGGTACAATGAATATTTTAGTGACGGAAACACCTCAAATACGTCAGCACAGGGGGACGTTTTCAATTACCCCCATGCGCACTTGTTAGGTTAAGTAGGTACCAGCAGCTGAGATTAGTTCTGCTTTGGTAGGTAACAAGGAGCCAAATAGTCGGTGGTGTTGATCATAATAAGACTTGAACAAACACGACTTAGCAGCTCCCGTGTCAATTAACAAGCGGACAGGAATGTCCTTGATTTTGGCCATGTAGTAAATGGGGGCAGTGCGATCAGTTATGGCGTCCCCCGCCGAGGCCATCGTGGGCGGGGGATACTTTAAAAATCCTGGGGATTGGTATCTACCTCCTCCAGGGTTTCCTCGGTATCGTCTGAGGTCATGATATGGGGGGCTATGTCTTCGGTGTGCATTGCCTCCATTTCTTCCTCTTGTCCCCAGTCCTCTTCATTTACAGAAATGCGAGGAGTACAGGGGCGAGGTTTGGCAGAGTCACGAATTTGATGGAGGGTACACTTAGCACTACAGGCAGGGAAATCATAGGGGTTGATAATCACTAATGTAGGGTTCTTACTTTGGTAGGGGTTGTAGGTTTTGTTCCGGTTGAAGATTCTGCGTGGCTGGGTAGGTTGGAACCGGGGCCTACTGGGTTGGGGCTAGCCGGAAGGGTAGGTAGGTTTGTTGTGGAAGGATGAGGATGGGAAGGCATTCTTGGAGTTGAAGGTTTGAGTCTTGGGGTTTTGGTTGTCGAGGTGCTGCGGGTGTGTGGGGAACCTCTTGATTACAGCGATTTGGGTGGGTGTTTCTGTGTGCACGGCCAAAATACGTCGGATCGTGATGAGATCTTTTTGATATCCGACGAAATCGTGCACACGGAAATGATCCTTTACTGCTGAGGGCAATATTGGTACAAGGTTGACCAGAATCTGAGGTTCTTGCTGGATTCTGGTCAATGTGGGGAAAGACACTTTGATATGTTGGGCGATCTTATTCACTGTGGCATCTAGAGCGCCTTCGAATTTAGTGTCTTGGAGACGGGTGTGGGCCACGAAAACGCCCAACGAAGGCTTAATGGCCTCTATCACTATTGTGCGAAATTCGTCCCATGTGAGAGCAGGGTGCACTTGGTAGGCAACCAGGGAAACGGCTTTCCCAGGTGCGTTAATGTCACGGCTATCTTTTCTGCGTCCGTGGTATAAACTAGGTCAAGTACGGGTTTCACTATTTCCATGAACATTTCGATCTCGTAAGTCTCCCCATCATAATGTGGGATGGGGACGTGAGAACGGTGCGCCATGATGTTATCGTGTTCTGGCTGTTCCAAACTTGCAATGTAATGCAACCTTTTATCCGAATCAAGAACCACCGCTGCCGCCAATGTTATGCCTTGTTTTTCTACAGGATTAACTTGGGTAATGTGAGTTCTAACTGACTGGGTATAGAAGGCTGCATGCACAAAACAAGGTATGAGGAATAGAGAACACAAAATAAACACACGGTAACAAGACACACGATCACGTTTATTGATGTACACACTTCTGTAGTTTTCTTGATGATGATTAATATGAAGCATAAGAAGGTATGAATACTCGTACAAGACAAATGATAGAATTGAACAACTAGCATTAAGTGGATCTGGATGGAGCCTAGTCTCCCACTTCCAACGTTCAGGTATTAATCTTCTGATTACTGGCTTTATTCACAAGTTGATATGCTGGAGACCATAAATGTTACTTATAGATTCATATTCACTATTAGATTTATCACTGGTAGCTCTGATGCACAAGTAGTAGTTCACAGACTAGATTAGACACACATATTTTAGAGCACGGGAATTCTAGTAACCTCAGGGGGGTACTGATCTTAGTTTTATATTCTTGTATCAGAAATACATAGAATGCAAATCAGTGGGCGAACATTCAGATATCACTAGGGTTTCACTTCTATGTAATAATATCTGGATATATGGGTAATTACGAGAGTTAATATCGCCTGTTAATTAATAAACACTGATACGCTTAGCACTTCCTTATGGAATGGTTATATATGAATTATACTGGGGCAAAGATATAGCCACTTCATAGAAATATTAATAAGTGAGTCTCTAAATAGCACTGTAACACTGTAGTACTGATAGAGTGAATCTTGGGTAGTATTTGATTGGTCTGGTTCTGGTTATCTTGCGTCCGTGATGTTGGGGGCTAACGACTGGTTCCGCGGCCGTCCAGATGGTCCATATGTAGGAAGTTCTCAAGACGGATCTCTTGGCGATCGTTGCTGGCTACACTCTTATATACCCACTGGTTTCTAGACCTGAATCACAGATAGTAGGATATTCCTGTCAATCTGGATTGGAATTAACGCCAAGCGCATCTCACGTCGATCGCTCAGCTTCCCGGCCTGTATGAAGGTTAAAAGGTGCACGTAGATTTCTTGTACGTGGACAGATCATTCTATCTAAATCTGCCACGGAGTCTGCCGGCTCTGGAACTCAATTCTCAGCAACAAACAATGATGGAGCTCGAGGTCAACTCTGGTGACCAATCACTGGTTGGTGTCTATCTTTCAACTGATTTTACTGGGGGCTGGAGCTTGGTTTATAGGTTCGGTTTTGGACCCTGTAGGCAATAGGGATCTCGAGTTTTGATGGACTTATTTGAGCTCTCAATTGATACGGGAACTAGGTAAGGTGGTGATTACTGTTGTGGCACATGGCTGTATGGAGCCTTCATAATGTGATATAACTGAGCCTTAGTAAGAGGTACTATTTTGGCTATACTGGAAGTATTTAGGGGAGAGAGACTGGATCTACTTTGCGAGGAGGTTTGGGACATCTTTGATAGGAGCGTCTCTCTTAGATTGCTCAGTCTTCATTCTATGGTATAGCTGAGGTGCTAATTTGGTTATCGGAGTATGCAAGAAAGGTTAATGGGTGATTGTGGGTTAATAGAGGTTAGTAAAGGTGTTTGTCATACATGGTTAGTTCATTGATAGGAAGAATTCCTGTGCTACCTGGCAATGACCTAGAAGTCAAAACAGGGGTCAGGTATACCTCCGCAGGGGTAGGGGTCTCCCTCCTCGGGTGGGTGAGAGGGGTAGGTGCGCGTCCTCTCTCTGTGATGGTCGTCCGGGCGGCTGTGGCTGGGGGCTTGCCATATTACAAGTGTTTGTAATAACCCTCTGTTTATGAGACAGATGTGGGCATTCGTAATACCAAAACCGAAGGTGCCTTGACCAGCTGGTTTAATTGGTTGGGTTGTTAATTGCATGGTTTGTTGGATATGGTGGAGACTGGGTTGCTAACTCTGCCACATTTATCTGGAAGAATGGCAATAGAAGTTAGTCACTGGCGAGGCGGCTAGCCTCGCACTGAAGATCATGTGGTACAGGGTTGTGAATGAGTTGTGAGGGAATAGATGGCATGCAAAGGGTTAGTAAAGTTCTAATAGTGTTTCTTCCTACTGGGGGAAGGTGGGCTGGATAGGAGTATATATACAAAAGGTTTGAGAATGTTAGTAACGGAAAAGTTAAGGATATTCAGGGGGTATGGTGGAGAGGCTAGGTTAGGAGGGAGTGGAGGAGCGTGGGGGTTAACGAGAGGGAGAGGGTTAAGGGGGGCTATGTGGAAGTTTGGCCCTACGATCTCTGGGCGTAGGGGTGGCATTAGGCTACAGTTGGTATCTTAGACTGGGGGTTACCGACAGGGAAGGTAGGGTAATCAAACGCTACCGAGGGATGAGCAATAGGTGGTGGTATATGAGTCTGGAAATTATAGAATCATGTGGACTGTGGGGAAGATGAGGTTAGCTGTAGGTGTGTGCTTGACTGTGGATAAAAGTAGAGAAAAACATAGTGTACTATTACTCGTCAATACGAGGGGTTATGGACACCATTAGTCGACAACATTTCTTGCTGATCTAGTTGTCCCTGGGAACTGCGTTTTCTATGAAATATATATACCAAAGAAAGCGGCAGTTCGTAGGGGTAGCTTCGTTATTGTTTCGTGGTAGATACGCGTCGAGACAATGGTAAAAAAGGGTTATCTATACAATCTCTGGTTGGGGTAAGAATTAGAGTTACTGCATGGTTGCTAACATCTTCAGTCATTATCTCTGTCTAGGTCTTACAGGAATAATGGTTGCACGATGGTGTACCCGTGGGTATTATAGTTTCTTATCAATTATGACATGGGGGTTAACATATTACTTCTCGGATGGAAGAACATACATAGATTTATGGGGGCGGTTGGTCTTCAAAAACTTAGTCTGGCAAGACAAGGTATTGTTAAGGTGTATTCATGTTCATCATCATGTAGGTAGAGTCTGGCGGGTAAGAGGTGTAGGACACGAGGGGTAGTGGATACGCGAGGTGGGGGAAGGGTCAGCGGTTAAAAGCGATAGGCAGGTGTGGTTGGAGCTGCTTAGCCCTGCGGGCTTCGGCCTGTCTGAACTGGTTGGCTTGGTCACCTGGTCCTTCGGGCTTCTTGTTCTGGGGCATTTTATATATATTTAAAAGTCTGGATCGCCCTTGTTCATTTTGTGCCACCCCACTAAAATGAGAGTGGGTTATCAGACTTTGGGGTACCAGAAAATGCAGCAATTTTTTTTTATTTTATTTTTTCATTATTTTTTTTGTCATCATCCATAGTTCCCTCCAAATACCGAACTGTAAGAACAAGTTGTGTGCCGGGGCGAGCTGCAATGTGTATGAACTAATTGAGGTTCTGCAAAAGTGCTTATTTGTTTAAGTGCAGCATCAACTTGTGGCACAAGAGAAGATGGAGCCAGAAGATTGCCAGAAGATGGAGCCAGAAGATTGCCAGAAGATGGAGCCAGAAGATTGCCAGAAGATGGAGCCAGAAGATTGCCAGAAGATGGAGCCAGAAGATTGCCAGAAGATGGAGCCAGAAGATTGCCAGAAGATGGAGCCAGAAGATTGCCAGAAGATGGAGCCAGAAGATTGCCAGAAGATGGAGCCAGAAGATTGCCAGAAGATGGAGCCAGAAGATTGCCAGAAGATGGAGCCAGAAGATTGCCAGAAGATGGAGCCAGAAGATTGCCAGAAGATGGAGCCAGAAGATTGCCAGAAGATGGAGCCAGAAGATTGCCAGAAGGCAAGCCATTCCCTGTTTCAAGCCACTTTTCTGCGTCCGTGGGATGTACCGGTAATGATTTGATTTTTTTTTTGTGTATGAAAATACTACGACTAAATATTTAATAATACAAATACCCTACATATAGGCCTATCTTTTATAATTTTTATCATTTATGAATTATGTCTCAAAATAAGACAAAAACAATTGAACTTGAAATGCCGGGTGTGAAGGGAATTCATGGTCTCCTGAAATATCCCCAGGCTACCTTTAGGATCAACCTTTCCTGGTACCTGGCGCGGGGTACGAACCTCTGTAGGGAATTTAACCCCCCTAAAAACCCACAGGTTTTGAGATGCCTTGGGTGGGGTTCGAACCCTGGTTAGTGACCCAACCATCACCACCAGGCCCGCGCGCTAACCCACTGTACTACCACGGACGTACTAAAAGTATAGCAACCTTAGTCCGATTTTTAAGAACCAGGTGATAGTCTCGTGGTGTTATCACGTGATGAGTTTATTGGACTTACCATCTACGACTATTTTACGCTATACCTGACGTCAACTCGGGTTAGTATTATTGTGGGTGCGGGACATTTTCGAGGGCATTACATTACATCCTTCTTTAACTAGGCTAGTCCCTAGCATATTTTAAGGTCGTAAGGTATCGTAGCTGTATCACCTCAGCAATCTCAATATTGTTAGGGTCCGCGTGATGGGTGCTCTATGTAGCTACCAGATCACGTTCCGTGACTGCCACCAATGAAATGCCGGGTGTGAAGGGAATTTATGGTCTCCTGAAATATCCCCAGGCTACCTTTAGGATCAACCTTTCCTGGTACCTGGCGCGGGGTATGAACCTCTGAAGGGAATTTAACCCTCCTAAAAACCCACAGGTTTTGAGATGCCTTGGGTGGGGTTCGAACCCTGGTTAGTGACCCAACCATCACCACCCGGCCCGCGCGCTAACCCACTGTACTACCACGGACGTACTAAAAGTATAGCAATCTTAGTCCGATTTTTAAGAACCAGGTGATAGTCTCGTGGTGTTATCACGTGATGAGTTTATTGGACTTACCATCTACGACTATTTTACGCTATACCTGACGTCAACTCGGGTTAGTATTATTGTGGGTGCGGGACATTTTCGAGGGCATTACAGAACTGATAATAAATATGATTAAGGTTAATTCCAATAAGGAATGAACGTATATAAAAAGGAAATAAATATATATATTATATATATATAAAACAAAGACAATAGAGGAGACAAAACACCACTTAATTGGAACACTCGTCGACGGCAAAAATGGAACACTCGTCGACGTCGACAAGAATTCCGGTCGACGAGAGTTCCAGGTACCGTCAGTGAGACCACTCGGATGGGATCAGATCAGATCAGATGAAGTATTGAGGGATAAGCCTTTACGAAGGCACCACGTATTTACATTCTACTTTTCCTATTTTTCTGAAGCGTGTAGAGAGGGGATAAGGGGTGTTGGAGAGAGAGGAAGCTGTTGGAGTGGCTTTCTTATGTGTGTTTTTAGTCAGTATACGTCAGGATGTTCCCTGACTGGGTGCGAGCATGTGAAACATGCTAGGACGTACTACAACACCCACTAAATGTCCGCCGTGGTAGGGATTCGATCCCGGGTCTTTCAGATTCACACGTGAGCGTGCTCTCCACTCGACCACCACGGCTCTTATTGTTAAATGTGAAAACCTGTCTTACAGGTCACCACAAGGTGAGTGAGGTGACCGTTTATAGGGCAGGCAGTTTCACCCTTATGGTTCCCCACCATAGGCCTCATCTTCCATCTACCCCAAGGACCTGACCCTCGGTCCTTCAACTTCTCAAACAATTCTACCCTTTATGAAGTATTTGCTATAAGGTCCATTTTCATTTCCCTCTCTCTAACCATTTAGGAAATACTTGCTACAAGGTCCATTTTCATTTATCTCTCTCTCTCTCTCTCTCTCTCTCTCTCTCTCTCCTTTTTATCCTTAACATCTTTCCATCCACTTTCAATCACCGCACTTAACCGCCTCATTGCTATTATTTTTTTGGTTATCTATAACTTCAGATCGCTTTTTATCATTTTAGTTATTTGTTTTCCTCTAACATCTTTCATACCCAACCAGGCCAGCCCCCTCTCCAGCTCGCTTTCTTTCTCCCTCGCCCTCGCCCCTGCTCTCTCTCTCTCTCTCTCCCTCTCTTAACATTTTGTACAATTCAATAATTTTTCCATAACTGCTGCCCTAGATCCGGTTACCCACTCAGATCCTGGCTCTCGCTCACTCTCTGGCTCTCTCCCTATCTTGATGTTGACAGCATTATTAATATCCTAAGCATTTATTAACCCTCTCCGACATATGACGCGATTTTGAGACGATTAGGGATACTTTAAAGCCTTTGTTACCATCAGGCGTATTTAGAAACCTTTAGTTTAGTTACTTCAACCTCTGCAGTTGTCTTTGAGTTAGCTGTGGGCAGAAAACTAATTATGGAGAGGTAATTATAAGAGTGAGAAAACTCTATTTCTTATTGCTAATCTGGCAAACTCTGCATCATATGAGTCTGAAGGGGTTAATACTCAACATCAGGGTGGCGTCGCCAGTGTAAGTAATCATAGGATATAATTGGCGTGCTTCCTTTCAATCAGTTAGATCTTTTAGTTGTACCGGTGCCCAATGCCGAGGATTTATACATTTAACCACTTGGCTTTAGGAGAAGCAGGCCAATTGCCCATCAGAAAGGTTGACTATGATATGTGATGTTTTTTTTTTTTTTTTTTTTTTTTTTTACATATCCCATCAGAAAGGTTGACTATGATAAGTGAATTGTTATGCATCCAGCCAATTATACATTAATAACAACAGCAATAATCTAGATATGTGCCAGGAGAGATTTCCCGGGGTTTCTGAAACAAGGGAGACATGGTAGAGATGGAAGCACCACGGGAAGATCAGGAGGATGGCTTGGTAGAGGCAGAGGAACGGATAATCTTGGAAGACTATGGCCTAGCAGATACTAAGTGTCTTAAGAGCGGAACAACCAATGCAAGAAAGAATTCGCGAAAATGTTCCGGCTGTCTTAGATCTATTCATTTATCTTGTGCTAAGCTGACAAAGAAAACATCAGGAGAACAACCAAACTGGAAATGTCTCGCATGCCCAGGGCCCACTGCAGAGCCAACCGGGGCAACACCGGCAACACCGGTCGCCGACTTGACCCAACTGGTGACCAAATGGAAAGCGCGGATCCAGGTCCTTGCCCGGGTACCTAAAGGAGCCAGAATCCAAGTGGCGGAGGCCCTTACAACCATCATAAAGCAGGCCCTACAGCTCAAGACACCCCTCGCATGGGCACGGCTCCTGGGTTTCTCCTATGGGGCCCTCCGAAAACCACCCAGAACCAACATACAAGACCATCTTCAGGTTTCACTAGCCACCAGAGTGAAACGTCAAGTAGCACAGTATATGGGTGGAAACAAACTGGTGGAACCCCCCGAACAGCAACCAAACAGGGCCCAGAAGCACCAGGACAAGGAAGAGGAAGAGGCTGAACAGCTACGTAAGAGGGTCGCGGCGAAGCTGGCGGATAGTGACATCAAAGGGGCCGTCAGACTGTTGTCCTCTTCAGAAGGTTTTGCTGGTCAAGGCACCGAAGTTGTTGAAGCCCTACAAGAAAAGCACCCACCTACACCTAGGGACCTAAACCTCCCCCCTGCCCCAAATGACCAGATGCGCCAACCTTTAGTTGTCACGAAGGAGCAGGTGGTCGCCGCAGTGACTTCATTCCCAGCAGGCTCAGCCGCGGGCCCAGATGGTATCCGACCCGCCCACCTCAAAGGCCTCTTGGGTCAGGGATCAGGAGCTGCTGGGGAGGCACTCTTGGAAACCCTCACCAAATTCATCAACATGGTTTTAAGAGGGGAAGTACCCGACTGTGCCACACCCCTATTTTTGGGGGCATCACTCTGTGCACTGGCAAAAAAAGATGGCGGTGTGCGCCCAATAGCAGTAGGGAACACCTTCCGCCGCCTTGCCACAAAGGTGGGTTTGAAACCACTCTCGAATGGCCTAGGTCAACACTTAAGACCAGTTCAACTAGGTTTCGGAACTCCAGGGGGTGTGAAGCTGCTGTACACGCAACCCGCACCTACCTCAGCCAAGCCCAAGAAAAACGAGTGCTTCTAAAGATTGACATGCGGAACGCATTCAACAGCATTCGCAGGGATGTCTTCCTCCGTGCAGCTCAAGAACACATCCCCACTCTGTACCCCTACTTTGGCAGGCTTATTCCAAACCTTCAATCCTGATTTTTGGCGAGACGGTAATCCCATCAGAGACCGGGTTACAGCAGGGAGATCCAGGTGGTCCTGCTCTTTCCTCAATAGGGGTGGATGCAGCAGCTAACAAAGTAAGGTCAGAGCTGAATGTATGGTACCTGGACGATGCAACCTTGGGTGGGTCAGTAGAGAACGTTCTAACCGACCTAAATAACATCATAACTGACCTCGGCCAGGCCGGGCTAGTGATAAATGACACCAAATGTGAACTTGTTCTCCTCAACCACACACGTGAACAAGGAGAAGAGACTCCGGCCCTGTTCCGAAACATATTGCCAGATGTAAAGATCCTTCAGGAGCACCAGCAAACCCTATTAGGTTCCCCACTAACTCTGGTAGCAATCCCACCAGCACTTCAAGTTAAAAAGGAGGAGCTTCAACGTCTCGTGAGTCGCCTGATACACATCGATGCCCACTCAGCTCTGGCCCTGCTCAAGAACTGTTTCTCCATCCCAAAACTCCAATACCTCCTGCGCACATCGATGACTTACACGAACAATGGCGGCCTCCAAGAATTAGACAGCATAATCCGAGAAGCAGTGACCAGCATCACCAACGTGGAATTTAAAGAACGGGCCTGGACACAAGCCACCCTTCCTGTCCGCCTCGGGGGCTTGGGCATACGGAGAGCCTCGGATATTGCCTCCCCAGCCTTTATCTCTTCCCTCATCGCGACTAACGACCTCGTATTGTCCATCCTTTATTCTAAACCCGGAATGACACTTAACCCGGGAGCTGCGGGGAGACTCTTAAGAGTTCCCCCGGCGGACTGCGGGAAGACTCTTGAGAGTAAGTAAAACAAAAAATAAACTTTTGACATCGAAAAAAAAAAAAAAAATATATATTTTTATTTTTTTATTTTTTTATTTTTTTTTGGCCCCTGGGCCATGCAAAATCTCAGTCCTCTACCTCCTCTCCTTACCCACTTTCCTCCTCTCCTTCAGTTATCACCTATTTTCCCTATTATTCCCTTATTCTGAGGTATATTTTCGTGCTAACATTAGCGAGTTGCAAGCAGGGTGTTGTCATCACTGATGGCAAGCGAGTGCAAGAGAGAGAGAGAGAGTATCGATCGACTGTGTCTCAGTGGCCTTGGGGGAAATTGGCGGGAAAGCAGTTTGCCTCACCCATACATTATACAACTCGCGGGCTATATCTCCGATTTTGACCATCCAAACGCTGTTTTCACTCGTTTTATTGTTGTTTCAGGTTAATACCTTTATAATCAACCCATAATAGGCACATATGGATAATTATTAATGCTATTAATGGTACAATGAATATTTTAGTGACGGAAACACCTCAAATACGTCAGCACAGGGGGACGTTTTCAATTACCCCCATGCGCACTTGTTAGGTTAATGGGGACGTAACAGCAGCGATTAACACCTGGAAGGGAAGTACAGGAGTAGAGGAGGAGCCTCAGGGTACCTCCAGGAGCAAGCAGAAAGCGTGGGATACCATCTCGGCGAAGAAAACTCAAGAAAATCTCCTAACCAATGCAGACCAGGTTGCAAAAGCACGCCTCCAGGTAGCCGCCCGTTCGGAGAGTGGCTTGTGGTTACACGCCATCCCCATCCCACCTCTTGGAACTCACTTGGATGCTGAAGCGCTCCGGGTCGCCATCGCGCTCAGAGTGGGTGCGGCAGTTTGTCACCCACACACTTGCAAGTGTGATGGGAGGATGGATGCTCAAGGTCACCATGCCTTGTCATGTAATTACAACCCAGGCCGCCTGCCAAGACACTCTGCACTAAATGATGTCATAAAACGGGCCCTGCAGAGTGCTAACTGTGCATCAATCCTCGAACCACATGGACTTCACAGAGAAGACGGCAAACGGCCAGATGGGATGACCACTTTCCCTTACAAGAATGGCCGGTGCCTCGTGTGGGATGCCACATGTGTTGACACTTTCTCCACAACCAACGCCGCCAGAAACGCCGACGAAGCAGGTGAAGCCGCCCGGATAGCAGAAAATAAAAAGCAAGAAATATATCAAGCCATCGCCAGAATTCATCAGTTCGAGCCCCTGGCATTCGAAACTTCAGGAGTCTTCGGCCCTACCACCCTTAAGATGGTGAATGAAATAGGCCGTAAAATCAGAGAAGTTTCAGGAGAACCCCGGGAAACCCTCTGGCTCAAGCAAAGACTAGGGATGGCTATCCTCCGGGGCAATGCCACCAGCGTCATGAGCTCAGTTCGACAGGACTGGGTCATGCCACTGCGTGAGGCCCCGGCAGGAGTGGTGTATCCGTAGTCTTTCCACAGTAGGGTAAAACAAAACATAAACTTTATTTGTATGTAACATGTGTGATGCACATTAATAAAAGGGGATGTGTCGGATGGTTGAAAGCCACAGTTGCTCGCGCGTTTGGGGCTAGCAACACGTATTATGAAAGACATGCATCCTCCTTCATTCACTGTCCCCCCCTTCACTCACTCAACCCCACAATTTGCCGGAGGATAACAGGTTTTTCACAATACGTAGACGGAGGTCTTTTAAAAAAAAAAAAAAAAAAATTTAAACATCTGATTAAATTAGCTCCTTAACCCGGGAACTGCCGGAAGACTCTTTAGAGTTCGGCCGGCGGACTGCGGGAAGACTCTCTGGAGTAAGTAAAACTAAAAATCAACTTTTTACATCGAAATTTTTTTTTTTTTTTATTTATTTTTGGCCCCTGGGCCATGCAAAATCTCAGTCCTCTACCTCCCCTCCTTCCCCACTTTCCTCCTATTCCTCAGTTATCACCTATTTTCCCTATTATTCCCTTATTCTGAGGTATATTTTCGTGCTAACATTAGCGAGTTGCAAGCAGGGTGTTGTCATCACTGATGGCCATCGAGTGCAAGAGAGAGAGAGAGAGTATCGATCGACTGTGTCTCAGTGGCCTTGGGGGAAATTGGCGGGAAAGGAGTTTGCCTCACCCATAGATTATACAACTCGCAGGCTATATCTCCGATTTTGACCATCCAAACGCTGTTTTCACTCGTTTTATTGTTGTTTCAGGTTAATACCTTTATAATCAACCCATAATAGGCGCATATGGATAATTATTAATGCTATTAATGGTACAATGAATATTTTAGTGACGAAAAACCTCAAATACGTCAGCACAGGGGGAGGTTTTCATTTACCCCCGTGCGCACTTCAGAGGTTAATCATCTTTCAAGGGTCACATCTGCATCAAGTTAGCTCCTTATTCATATTTCACATTACCATATCTGATCAAGTTAGGCTAGCTCGTTATTCATTTTTCATGTTGCCAGACCTGCACAAAGGGTCAATATTAAGGAGACGGACCACAGCTGGGAGCTCATTTATAATGGTAGTTTTGGGTTCCTATCATTGTATGCTTCATTGCTATATAATTTTTATCCACCGGAAATTTTTTTTTTTTCTTGGCTTTTTTTTTTTTTTTTTAGCATTAACCTAACCAAAAAACCTAACTAAAATGCCCCAGAACGAGAAGCCCACCACGGAAGCAACGAGCGAGAACAACAAAGAAACAGGAACAGAAACACCCGAAGGAAAGGCCCACAGAACGAAAGGACCAGGACCCAGATTCACTAACGGTCGTACGATCCGAAAACTCCCTTACCGTTCCCTTACGTCTCAACGCTGGTATTCACGAAGCGTCGTAGCGGCCATCTTTGATCGTAGGAAGTCCCTAAAATCCCCTTTCGCTAAGGGTGGTCCAGACCACCCTTACATGAATTTGACCCGGATATAGGTACACAAATATCGATAACACAACCCGCGACCATAACAAATTCGTCTGCAGTATAGCTCTTTATGACACACTAAGTCATTATTGAGGCAATAATAGCGCAATATGATTGTTAACTTGTGTTTACAACACCATTAAGGCATTTAATACAAAGTATGAATATATTTGTATCCTTAATGTCTTATGACAGGCCGAATTAAGCTATGAATAGCCTACATATGCCAGCCTAGACCTAGTGAAGGTTAATTGATGCACAAATTCATGTGCTGCGACAACACGTAGCCTACCGTTAGTAGATTTTAACCCTCATTTATTGCGGAAATGTTTTATTCCAACTACTCACCACCTCTGAGTTAGATTATGGTAGCCTATTCCTCAACGAATTTGAAAGTATCACAGGAACTAAATGATGAAAAGAATTACCCTAGGCCTAGCCTAAAAAATGAATAAATAATAAACGCTGTGTGAATAATTTTGTTTAGCCTAGCCTAGGCTATAACCTAGGTTTATCTTGAAAAAGTTAGGGCTATTTAGGCTAGACAAGTTAGGCCTATGTATGGTATTTTGGTTAGGCTAACAATGCCTAGCTGGGTTAGATTAGGGTAGCCTATTCCTCAACAAATTTGAAAGTATCACAGGAACAAAATGATGAAAAGAATTACCCTAGGCATAGTCTAAACCAAAAATAATAGGCTAGCCTATATGGTGGTGTGAATATTTTTGTTTAGCCTAGCCTAGGATATAACCTAGGTTTATTTTGAAAAAGTTAGGGCTATTTAGGCTAGAAAAGTTAGGCCTATGTATGGTATTTTGGTTAGGCTAGCAATGCCTAGCTTGGTGTAGCCTAAGCATGGTAAAGTAAAAGCCTAGCAGGTTAAGATGGTGTTTGCAGGCATACCGTCCTCATTGTTAACTAGCTGTTATTAGTCCCATGCTGGTAATATATTTGATGATGGCAATAAGTCATGGGAGGTGAGGGTGACAAAGCCCCCCTCAACCTATAATTATATCCCATGGCCAACTGTTGGGTAATAGATTGAGGAGGCCTATGCTAGGCCTATTTTGAAAAGGTAGATAGGCCTTGAGGTGTTGTGAATACAAAAAAATTACCCTAGGCCTATTTTGAAAAATTAGGCTTAGGCTAAGTCTGGCATTTTGGCTTGGCTAGAACTGCCTGTGTAGGCATAGACATAGTAAAGTCTGGCATTTTGGTTTGGCTCGCCCTGTCTAGGTGTAGACATGGTAAAGTAGAACAATATACTGTGGTTAAGGTATAAATAATACACTCCCAACTAGCCTAACATATGATTATCAATGATCAATCCGTCGAAAATCCTTTAACTTGGGCCACTAACAGGCTTCCCTGTAGCCTAGCTAGGCTAATTTCTTATCATCAATTCACAAGATACTCTATTCTTCTTCCTGCTGGCTGTGGTGGATCGAAATAGCCATGCTAAACAATGACAAGTTCATAAATTAAAGTATATTAGGTTCTTTTTGGCGCTTCAGTCATGTGGGTGACATATTGTTTATTTACAAAGGCCAAGCGCCTGATTGGTCAAGAGAAGCCTCGGTGAAAATAACCGAAAGGGAGCCGTAAGGGAGCTCAACGATGCGTTCGTGAATACACCTTCCGCACTCCCTTAGGAACGATCGTAGGTTGCTGTACGACATCGCACGCTACGACCGTTAGTGAATCTGGCTCCAGATGAGAGCAGACGCCCCATAGATCAGGGTGAGAGAAGAAAGAAGGAGAGAAGGCACCAAGCCAACCAGTTCAGAGAGGCCGAAGCCCACAGGGCTAAGCAGCTCCAAACCACACCTGCCTATCGCTTCTAACCACTGACCCTTCCCCCACCTCGCGTATCCACTACCCCTCGTGTCCTACACCTCTTACCCGCCAGACTCTACCTACATGATGATGAACATGAATACACCTTAATTTAATACACCCATGCCCTGTCCCTAAGTTAAGATATCAATATCAACATACCCTAAAATACCTTGTCTTGCCAGACTAAGTTTCTGAAGACAAACCGTCCCCATAAATAAGCGGCTCGCTTGGTGTAGTGACTAGCGTCTCGGACTTCCACCCAGAAGGCCCGGGTTCGCGCCCATGCTCGGCGCAAGCACTGAGTCGTTACCATCCCTCATGAGCAAAGGGATGGGGTAGTAGTACAGGACCCCAATGGAAATACGCCTAATCGGCCTTATTGAGCTATCCTTAGCTAGCTTAGCATGCGCTAGCTTTAAGAACTATTATTATTATTATTATTATTATTAATATATGTTCTTCCATCCGAGAAGTAATATGTTAACCCCCATGTCATAATTGATAAGAAACTATAATACCCACGGGTACACCATCATGCAACCATTATTCCTGTAAGACCTAGACAGAGATAATGACTGAAGATGTTCGCAACCATGCAGTAACTCTAATTCTTACCCCAACCAGAGATTGTATAGATAACCCTCTTTTACCATTGTCTCGACGCATATCTACGACGAAACAATAACGAAGCTACCCCTACGAACTGCCGCTTTCTTTGGTATATATTTCATAGAAAACGCAGTTCCCAGGGACAACTAGATCAGCAAGAAATCGTGTCAACTAATAGTGTCCATAACCCATCGTATTGACGAGTAATAATACACTATACTTTTCTCTACTTTTATCCACAGTCAAGCACACACCTACAGCTAACCTCATCTTCCCCACAGTCCACATGATTCTATAATTTCCAGACTCATATACCACCACCAATTGCTCATCCCCCGGTAGCGTTTGATTAACCTACCTTCCCTGTCGTTAACCCCCAGTCTAAGATACCAACTGTAGCCTAATGCCACCCCTACGCCCAGAGACCTTAGGGTCACACTTCCACGTAGCCCCCCTTAACCCTCTCCCTCTCATTAACCCCCCACGCTCCTCGACTCCCTCCTGACCTAGCCTCTCCGCCATACTCCCTGAATATCCTTAACGTTTCTGTTACTAACATTCTCAAACCTTTTGTATATATACTCCTATCCAGCCTACCTTCCCCCAGTAGGAAGGAACACTATTAGAACTTTACTAGCCCTTTGCATGCCATCTATTCCCTCACAACCCATTCACAACCCTGTACCAAATGATCGTCAGTGCGAGGCTAGCCGCCTCGCCAGTGACTAACCTCTATTGCCATACTTCCAGCTAAATGTGGCAGAGTTAGCAACCCATGGTCTCCACCACACCCAACAAACCATGTAATTAACAACTCAACCAATTAAACTAGCTGATCAAGGCACCTTCGGTTTTGGTATTACGAACAACCACATCTGTCTCATAAACAGAGGGTTATTACAAACACTTGTAATAAGGCAAGCCCCCATCCACAGCCGCCCAGACGACCATCACAAAGAGAGGACGCGCGCCTACCCCTTTCACCCACCCGAGGAGGGAGACCCCTACCCCTGCGGAGGTACACCTGACCCCTGTTTTGACTTCCGGGTCATTGCCAGGTAGCACAGGAATTCTTCCTATCAATGAACTAACCATGAATGACTAACACCCTTACTAACCTCTATTAACCCACAATAACCCATTAACCTTTGTTGCATTCTCCGATAACCAAATTAGCACCTCAGCTATACCATAGAATGAAGACTGAACAATCTAAGAGAGACGCTCCTATCAAAGATGTCCCAAACCTCCTCGCAAAGTAGATCCAGTCTCTCTCCCCTGAATACTTCCAGTATAGCCAAAATAGTACCTCTTACTAAGGCTCAGTTATATCACATTATGAAGGCTCCATACAACCATGTGCCACAACAGTAATCACCACCTTACCTAGTTCCCATATCAATTGAGAGCTCAAATAAGTCCATCAAAACTCGAGATCCCTATTGCCTACAGGGTCCAAAACCGAACCTATAAACCGAGCTCCAGCCCCCAGTAAAATAAGTTGAAAGATAGACACCAAACAGTGGCTGGTCCCTTGTGTTGACCTCTAGCTCTATCATTGTTGTTCCTGAGAATTGAGTTCCAGAGCCTGCAGACTCCGTGGCAGATTTAGATAGAAGGATCTGTCCACGTAAAAGAAATCTACGTACACCTTATAACCTTCATACAGACCGGGAAGCTGAGCGACCGACGTGAGATGCGCTTGGCGTTATTTCCGGTCCAGATTGACAGGAAGATCCTAATATCTGTGATTCAGGTCTAGAAACCAGAGGGTATATAAGAGTGTAACCAGCAACGATCGCTAAGAGATCCGTCTTGAGAACTTTCTACATATGGACCATCTGGACGGCCGCAGAACCAGTCGTTATCCCCCAACATCACGGACGAAAGATAACCAGGACCAGACCAATCAAATACTACCCAAGATTCACTCTATCAGTGCTACAGTGTTACAGTGCTATTTAGAGACTCACTTATTAATATTTCTATGAAGTGGCTATATCTTTGCCCCAGTATAATTCATATATAACCATTCATTAGGAAGTGCTAAGCGTATCAGTGTTTATTAATTAACAGGCGATATTAACTCTCGTAATTACCCATATATCCAGATATTATTACATAGAAGTGAAACCCTAGTGATATCTGATGTTCGCCCACTGATTTGCGTTCTATGTGTTTCTGATACAAGAATATAAAACTTAGATCAGTACCCCCCTGAGGTTACTAGAATTCCCGTGCTCTAAAATACGCGTGTCTAATCTAGTCTGTGAACTACTACTTGTGCACCAGAGCTACCAGTGATAAATCTAACAGTGAATATGAATCTATAAGTAACATTTATGGTCTCCAGTATATAAACTTGTGAATAAAGCCAGTGATCAGAAGATTAATACCTGAACATTGGAAGTGGGAGACTAGGCTCCATCCAGATCCACTTAATCGTCTTAATGCAAGTGTTGTTCAATTCTATCATTTGTCTTGTACGAGTATTCATATCTTCTTATGCTTCATATTAATCATCATCAAGAAAACTATAGAAGTGTGTACATCAATAAAAGTGATCGTCTGTCTTGTTACTGTGTGCTTATTTTGTGTTCTCTATTCCTCATACCTTGTTTTGTGCATGCAGCCTTCTATACCCAGTCAGTTAGAACTCACATTACCCAAGTTAATCCTGTAGAAAAACAGGGCATAACATTGGTGGCAGCGGTGGTTCTTGATTCGGATAAAAGGTTGCATTACATTGCAAGTTTGGAACAGCCAGAACACGATAACATCATGGCGCACCGTTCTCACATCCCCATCCCACATTATGATGGGGAGACTTACGAGATCGAAACGTTCATGGACATAGTGAAACCCGTACATGACCTAGTTTATACCACGGACGCAGAAAAGATAGCCGTGACATTAAGGCACCTGGGAAAAGCCGTTTCCCTGGTTGCCTACCAAGTGCACCCTGCTCTCACATGGGACGAATTTCGCACAATAGTGATAGAGGCCATTAAGCCTTCGTTGGGCGTTTTCGTGGCCCACACCTGTATCCAAGACACTAAATTCGAAGGCGATCTAGATGCCACAGTGAATAAGATTGCCCAACATATCAAAGTGTCTTTCCTCACATTGACCAGAATCCAGCAAGAACCTCAGATTCTGGTCAACCTTGTATCAATATTGCCCTCAGCAGTAAAGGATCATTTCCGTGTGCACGATTTCATCGGATATCAAAAAGATCTCATCACGATCCGACGTATTTTGGCCGTGCGCACAGAAACACCCACCCAAATCGCTGTAATCAAGAGGTTCCCCACAGACCCGCAGCACCTCGACAACCAAAACCCCAAGGCTCAAACCTTCAACTCCAAGAATGCCTACCCATCCTCATCCTTCCACAACAAACCTACCTACCCTTCCGGCAAGCCCCAACCCAGTAGGCCCCGGTTCCAACCTACCCAGCCACGCAGAATCTTCAACCGGAACAAAACCTACAACACCTACCAAAGTAAGAACCCTACATTAGTGATTATCAACCCCTATGATTTCCCTGCCTGTAGTGCTAAGTGTGCCCTCCATCAAATTCGTGACTCTGCCAAACCTCGCCCCTTTACTCCTCGCATTTCTGTAAATGAAGAGGAGTTGGGACATGAGGAAGAAATGGAGGAAATGCACACCGAAGACATAGCCCATATCATGACCTCAGACGATACCGAGGAAACCCTGGAGGAGGTCGATACCGACTCCCAGGATTTTTAAAGTATCCCCCGCCCACGATGGCCTCGGCGGGGGACGCCATAACTGATCGCACTGCCCCCATTTACTACATGGCCAAAATCAAGGACATTCCTGTGCGCTTGTTAATCGACACGGGAGCTGCTAAGTCATGTTTGTTCAAGTCTTATTATGATCAACACCACCGACTATTTGGCCCCTTGTTACCTACCAAATCAGAACTAATCTCAGCTGCTGATACCTACTTAAATCTCCTAGGAGACACTTTGCCCCTGTCAGTAACTACTCCTGCCCCTCAAGCCCGTTGTTATCACTTGTTCACAGTATTTTCCTCCCACTGTAAACATTACGATGGTTTCCTTGGACTTGACCTTCTTCAAAAACTCCAGGCCCAGGTTGACTGCGGCCAGAGGCTGATCTCATTCAAAAAAAAAAATCCAACCCAAAGCCTCTGACAAACCAATCACGCAGAAACCAGTTCACAAAAGAAAAAACACCTCCACCCTCAACAAACTCTGAGTCAAGATTACCAAGTTGCAGCTAGCACTAAGGTAACTCCTACCCCCCCCCCCCCCCCCCTTGCTCCGAGTTCTCTCAAAATATCACTCATTCCGTTGAAAAAATGCCTCAACAAACGAAAGAAGACAAGTCCAAGCAACTCAATGATGTAAACCCCCCCATTTCTCCTAACTATGTCCAGGATCAATCCTCCCATGTTTCCAGGACAGGCTCTGATGTATGTAAAAACCATTCTTCCAAATATTTATGTACACATGTTTCCAGGGAAAATGCCGACCTATGTACCCAACAATGTTTTCCCCATGCCCCCAGAAATGCTCAGCTATTCCACAACCAACAAAATTTCCCTTGTGACAGCTTTCCGTCAGTAGCTCCCTTCCACCCCCACACAATTCACACCACTAAATAACTTCAAAACTCCACACTTGACTAACCCCCTCATGACAGACAAACTCACCAATCCCATATAACCTCTAAACAAACCGTCACTGCTACCGACAAAACTCCCCAAATTCGTCCTTTTAACAACTACAAATCAGTACATCAGTACTCCACCAATAACCCATGTTCTATACCTAACTCTTCCCCCACCAACCCTCCGCAGACCCAGCATCAAATTCCGTTTTCTAAATCACTCACACCTCACCACTCTGATCCTCCCACACGTGCTGTTAATCCCCCCCTCACGCGTGACCCCCACCAAAGTGATTCCCCCACCCCCTCATGCGTAACCGAGCACCTGCTCACCAGTCGGTCCCCCACCATCATTAGCCCAGCTGTAGTTCAAGATAAATGTCAAATTCCCCCCCGCCATCAAAAAGGGGTTAACCTTCGACCCATACCCCAAACTCACATGATATTTTCCCCCATTACCACGTCCACCAACCCCAATCGTTGCCTCCTACAACCCGCCATCATTTCCGCTCGCATAAACCACATTCTAGTGGCCAATATCTCTGAAGAATCCCTGACATTACCAAAAGGCCTCATCATAGGAGACCTCGAAACATTTGATGACCTCCCCATAGATTCCAATGAAACCCCTACCAGTCTCAAATTTCCCCCTCTCCCTGACACATTATCCGACCACCAAAAACACAGCATGTACGAACTATTGCTAGAGTTCAGTGACGTATTTGCCCAACAACCCACTGAAATAGGACAGACCGATGTTGAACAACGCATCATTAACACCACAGGCCCCCCCATAAGACAACCATCCCGTAGAAAAAATCCCATACAACGCCAGGAAGAGGAACGCCAAGTCCAAGAGATGTTAGAGGCCGGAATTGCTACCCCGTCCATCAGCCCCTGGTCTTCCCCTGTTGTCCTAGTAAAAAAGAAAGATGGGTCAACCCATTTTTGCGTAGATTACAGGAGATTGAATGACGTAACCATTAAGGACGCTACGCCATTACCCAGGATAGACGATTCCCTTGACTCCCTATACGGATCTAGATGGTTCACTACCCTCGACTTGCAAGCAGGGTATTGGCAAGTGCCCATCAAGGCAGAGGACCAAGAAAAAACAGCATTCTCCACTAGTGGTGGCCACCACTACGAATTTAACGTCCTACCTTTTGGCCTCTGCAACGGACCCGCCACTTTCTCCCGTTTGATGGAAGCAGTATTACATGGCCTTACCTGGGAAACCTGCCTAGCGTATCTAGACGACATCATTGTGTACTCACAAACCTGGGAAGAAGACCTCCTCAGGTTGAAACAAGTTCTTCAAAGAATCCGAGCCGCCGGGTTGAAATTGAAACCCTCAAAATGCGAGATTGCACAAAATAAGGTAGATTTCCTCGGCCACGTAATATCTGAACATGGCATTGCACCAGACCCCAAGAAACTTCAAGCCATACAAAACCAACCCCCACCCACCACCGTTAAAGGAGTACGTTCTTTTCTAGGTTTAGCCACATACTACAGACGTTTCGTCCCACACTTTGCCGCAATAGCCAGACCCCTCCACCAACTCACCCACAAGGACACCACATTCACCTGGACACCTGAAAGAGACCTCGCTTTTAACACTTGTGACGCATGTCGAGTATGAGCATGCTGTACAGAACGCCCAGTCAGGCCCCACTCTCGCTAGGATCGTCAGGGCAGGAACTTTGGCTGTAGTCTGTGTAGAGTTTCCTAACTTAGTTTATGTGAGCCGTTGTACTATAAGTATTATAAATATGTATTTTGTTTTCATCTGAGTCAACGAGTTCTATTTTATATCATTAGTTATAAGTGTTGTGTGTGGGACTTATATTTAATGATGAGAGAGAGAGTTATGTAACGACGGCCAGTGAGCGCGCCACGAGGTGTGTAGGCCTCACTCCCTCCTCCCTCCTCCCTCCTCCCTCATCAAGCGCGTGGGAAATCCTTTGTCGATCCCAGATTGAGAGAGAATATGACGTCATGATTGCCAGTGGGCGGTCCTTAGTAGTTTGCGATATGCCGCTAGAGGGCCGAGTATAAAAAGGAGAGGTCCTCGCCACAATTCTTTAGAACTCATCAGGCAGAGCGACTTCTCATATCCCTTGCAACTATCCATATTCTTCCGACTGATGTGAACTTTCTCTACTCTCTGAACAGCCTATCTTCTTCCCTTCTCGACCCTTTATAACCTCAATGACCCCTTTGGTGCAGATTTAGTCAGCCAAAGTATTATCGCTTGAGTTCTCACGAGATAAGTGCCTGTTAGATAGCCTATTTTTGGAAGGGTTAACTAGAATAGGATTGATTGATGTTTGTTGCACTCGTATATGCATTTCCCTGTGTGCGATTATTCATGTTCCTGTTTTCTGCTGGCTTAGGCAATGCTAGACTGGGATAGGGTTTCTGAGTTGTGATTTCCTATGAGTACTAGGTTGCGGTTGAACCAGTACAATTGCAACGGAGACGTGGAACGCCTAGGTGGTCTTTCTGACTGTGTACCGTGGGAGTTTAGCACTGTGTTGCGAGTGAGGGCTTTTGCCTCTGCCACCCAACACTGTGCTATCTCGTTTGCTTGACTCTGAGAGGATCGCCAGGAGAGAACCAGATACTAGTGATCTGGATCTCTCAAGAGAGCATCCCGTCAATTAACGTAATTTGGCCGCACAGTCTTAAGGACCTCGCTAGGCTACGAGCCGCTTGCTCAGCCATTGTTTCCTAACCTTAGATATCCCAGCTAGACTTTGCTCGACCAGCAGATACAGCATAGTATTGAAGCTTCTCCTTATGTATATTATTGTTTATGCACTATTGATTTCATGTGTGGCACGCTTAGCTACTTCAGAGATTAGTGGCCCACGAGCACAATCTTAGTAGGCTATTGCCAGTGCATTGTCGGAGTACTTCTTCTTAATGTTTGCCATATCCTATTGCTTATTCTTATAATTCTTCTTATGTCAATTTAAAGCCTTTAATTACCAGTGAGTTATTCATTAAATTGCTGTTCAAAATCCGATACTTACTTCTTATGAGTATTCGAGAAGCATCTAACTTATCAGAAGATTCCTTGCTTGATGCTCGAGGACTATTGTTTAACGTAACGTAATAGTGCCGATCCGAAGTAGAGGGTGGAGGACTTCTTAAGTTCTTAGTTCAAGGGTGGATTACTTCGGCTTCGGCCAACACTATTCTTTAGTGTTGTAGTACTTTCTTCTTTGTTTGATTGTTGACCAGACTAGATAACTCCCGTCTAGTTATTAGTCTGTTGTGTGAAACGCTAGTACCGAGTTCTTGTATACCCCGTTATAGCAGATAGAACTCTGGAGTGTAGTGGCGTTTTTTGTTCGGCTGGCAGTACTCTGGGGTTGGGATCGTGTGTTTCCGTTGTGGCAGCGAGCCATACTCGAGTCCTGTGTAAGAGCCCTAGTGTACCCGAGTGCCCGGTCGTAACAAATGGCGACCTTGCTTAGGATTTTGTGAACAGTATAATTTTTTGCAGAGTTGTACAACATTTGTTTGTTCGTACTTTAGCGTACATATTGAAGAATATTTTTTTTTGTAAGGCAATTAGGAGAGCATTTAAGAGACTCCAGTTAATTTAGTAATTAGTGCTTACATAAGGGAGTTTAACACTTTTGTCTCGAGAATTTTTTGTGAACTTCAGTATGTCGTGCCCTAGTATTGACGAGGAGCGAGAGATGCCATTTGAGGAGGTGCCGTTAGTAACTAGTGAGGAGGATGCTAGAGTTTTTGTGAGTAAGCGGTACCACGTGACGGAGGAGAGGCTGACTGGGGTGAATGTTTATGGCTTGCACCTGATAGCCAAGGTTTTGGGTCTATCCAATGTAGGAGGGATGTCCAAGGGGGAGCTGATTTCCTGGGTGTTGCGTGGGCGACATGGGGTTTCGGAGGAGAGGGCGTTTGGGGGGGTTCCTCCCCAGATCCCCTCTCACTCGACTCCCACAGTGCCGTCCACTCAGTTGCCGGAGGTTAGCACTCTCCCACAGAGGGATGAGAATTGGAAGATTGGAGTGCCCTCGGGCGGTGCGTATGGTGGTTCCCCAGTTCTTGCCCCCCCTCCTTCAGTAGTGGCAGCTCCCTCTTCCTGCCTGTCTCCAGATATGATATTTAGACTTGAGCTTGCTAAAATTGAGGCTGAGTCTAGGAAGCAGGAGAATGAGGCTAGGAAGCAGGAGATTGAGGTTGAGGCTAGGAGGCATGAGATTGAGGCTGAGACTAGGAGGCATGAGGCTGAGCTTAGGTACGACTCAGAGAAATATTGTGCTCAAATAGATTTAGATAAGACTCGGGCAGAGTCGACAGGGACTCGGATGGGCCGTGAGGGCCAAGTAAGAGAACAGTCCTTGTCCCACTTAGTCAAATTGGTGCCGGCATTTAGTGAAACTGAAGTCACAGAATTTTTTAATCGTTTTGAGAAGAAGTGTAGGGAGCATAATTGGCCTGAAGAGAAGTGGGCAGCTCTAGTCTCCTCAAGACTTACGGGTAAGGGTCTGAAGGCTTATGATGCACTGCCTTTAGAGTCTTGCATTGACTACCCAGTATTGAAGAGAGCTGTCCTACGGGCATACGAGTTGCAACCAGAAACATATCGATTGAAGTTTCGGGGTGTTACAAAGACTAGGGAGGCGACCTTTCTTGAACATGCCCGGGACTTAAAAGATGCACTTGCTAACTGGACACGTTCTGAGAAAGCTGAGACGGCCGAACAGTTGACTGAGCTGTTTCTGCTCGAGCAGTTTTATAAGTGTACTGGTGCAGATATGACTTTAACTATTAAAGAAAAGAACCCTAAAACTCTACAGGAGGCAGCTGAGATGGCTGACCTCCGGCTATCACTAATTCGTGGGTGCGGGTCTGCCCAGCGTAGTGAGGCAGGTAACAAGGGGCGTGACGCCCCACCCCCCCGAGTTAGTGATATACATTATGCAAACAAGTACAAGAGCTATGATACCAAGACTGACCACAAGACTAGCACCGTCCCATTTAAGAAGGGGCCAGGCCCTTCCCAGTACCAAGGGAAGCCCAGAGGGGAGTTGGAGTGTTATCATTGTCATGAAAAGGGGCACTTTGCAAGAGTCTGTCCTAGCAAACCACCTACAGCAGCTGTGTCTTTGGCCTGCAACATTGGTGTGTCTCCGAAGTTTTCTGAGTTTGCCCGGGGCAGTTCGTCAGAGGCTGAGGCACAGCCAATGCAGAAGCACCTGGGAGGCTCGAACCCTGCTCAGGATGTTTTTTGCGACCATAGAGGACGGGGTTGCGTGATGTGGGCGGGGCGCAAGCATGGAGTAGAGGTCTTGCGTGATACAGGTGCTTCCCAGACTCTGATGAATAACTTGACTGGCTACCCTATAAATGCGGCTCGGGTGGTAGTGGTGCAGGGTATTAATGCAACTCGGTCATACCCGCTGGTGCGGTTGGAGTTGGAGGTGGATGGTGTGGCACGTGAATTGGATGTCGGGATTGTGGAGAAACTGCCAGTGGAGGGCGTCGACCTTCTTCTCGGCAACGACTTTGCAATGCCCGCTTCTGAGGTTCTACCCTTAGTCGTTGCCGAGAGGACGGCCGACGTGAGTGGGGAAGAGCAAGAGTGGGTCGAGCGGTGCCAGACACAACCCATGGCGTGTGTTGTCACCCGAGCTCGGGCAGCTAAAGTGTCACAGCCTAGTCCTCCGTCTTCAGACCAGCAGAGGAACGATCAACAGGAGGAGGCTAAAGCTGGAGTTGGTTTTAAGAGTTTTGACTCGGCGGCTCTCCTGGGTGATTCAGTATTGGCACCTATGTTAGAGTCTGGAGAGGCCCCAGGACCTGTCACAGCTAGTGAGGAGGTAGGGCCGGAAGAGACTCCGGGGCAGCAACGTTGCACACTGAGAGAAAAAAGGGTTGCTCAGTTTGATATTGGGGAAGGACTTGGGTTGCTTCGGAAGCATCTAGACAGGTTGGTTCCCTCAGATATTTGTAAACTGCAGTTGGAGGATCCGGAAGTTCAGAAGTGTGGTAATGGTGCTGTCGAGATCAAACACGAGGACGGGGAAGCATGTCATGTGAACCTGTTGGAGGAGTTTGTGAGGCAACCACCTGAGCATCCTGCTGTCCCTGCGTTGGTCTGCCGCGGCCAAGGTGGAGAAGGAGAGGGGGGTAGTAGGGCACAGGTGGAGAAGAGAAGGGATTGTTATGTCTCGGCGGAGCCGTGGGCGGGGGACACGAGTCTGGTGGCTGTGGAAGCGCTAGAGCACCTGCCTGAGCAGCAGTGTGCAGCACTCCAGCACCAGCTCGGTTCATACCCCACTGGTTGTGCCGAGCCCCTGAGTCTCACAACTCGGGCGGTGCAAGATGTTCCACGGGCAGGTCACGTGACTGTTGAAAGACCGTTAGCCTCGTTGTTTCGGTGGTTTAAGGTGGGCGACGAGGCTTTGGCATGGTTGCCAGGTCAGGGTCGACCCATGGCTGCCAAGGGTGGTGGTCAAAAGGAGGACATTGAGCAGATTGGTAAGGTCGGCTGTGGTATCGCAGTGCCCGGTCGTCGCATAGCCTCCCAATGCTGCTCTAGTCTAATGCAACAGCCCTACCATAGACCGACTGTATCTGGCCATGTCGCTGAAAGCGGTGATGCTGCGCAGGCAGATGTCGTCACAAGGAATGCGGGGGTGCGCATGTACGGTATCGGCGGGGAAGCCTTAGCAATAATGAACTGTGGGAGTGACTGCACAGGTGGTACTGATTGTCCCTCTCATGACCTGGCTGTTCTAGGGACGAAGGTGGAGAAGGAGGGAGACTACAGGTTAGAAGCTGCGGTCTCGGCTGGGTTGTGGGAGGGCACTAGGCATGTTGTTCGTGGAGACAGTGCAAGGCAGTTATTTACTAGGCTATGGCAGTACTTTCGCATGTTTGTTGCTTCTCCAGGCCTGATGTACGGGGTAGAATCCGACATGCAGGCTGGAGATAGTGCAAGGCTCAGTTTAATTCCCTACCGTATAAATCCTGCTCGACAGCCTATGGTGCAAGCAGAGCTGGATTACGTGTGGACGAAGGGTCTGAGGGATAAGGAATGTCGTGAGTGGTCGTTGCTTGTAACTTTGTCCGAGCGTGCTAAAGAGGTATGTGGTTTTGTTGTGGACGGGAGTACCTACCAGTGCAATGTTATGCCTGACGGACTTAAGAATGCACTAGCAACGTTTCAGAACCTGATGAATGAAAGTGAAAAGGACGATGATGCGCTGGGGCATTTCGAGGTCTATGTTCCAGCCTATGGTCCGGTCGTTGTAGTTTACCCAGATCATCACCCTCTCAAGATCTTGGACCAGTTTCACAATCGGAATATGAGGCTGACCAGGTGGTCACTAAGGTTATTGGTATATAACCTGGACATACGCCATATTGCCGGTTGTGACAACGTGGTTGCAGATGGTCGTTCAAGGGTATATGATCCTGGGTAGATTGACACACGGGTAGCCTCCTGCTTTAGTTTGAATAGTATTTTGCGCTTGGTGCTTGTTGGCTCGCGGTTGTAGCCCAGCGTATTGGGTCGTAAAGCAGGATTGTTGAGCGTTTGGTATAGAAGAAAATAGGCTGCCCTTATAGTGCAGCCGGAAAAAACATATTAAAATATAAAAATCATATAAAAACTCTTTCTTTTTTTATATAGATAATTGTATAAGTTTGTCATAGCCTATAGAGTTTGAGTAGTCCACGAACTATCAAACGGCTGAGCTGCTGTAAGCTCGCTCTGGGAGCATGATATTATGTCTTTTACTATTGTTGGGAGGAGTTATGAAATGTGAATTTTTTTTTTATAAGATGTGTTTTAGTGATAAACTCAGCGTTGTTTTAGTGCCATGCGGTCGCTGGGTGTGAGGGGTTTGATGGGGTTCTGTATATCAGATTTTAGCTCAGGGTTGAGCAAGTAAAATCTTGGGGGAGGTGTGACGCATGTCGAGTATGAGCATGCTGTACAGAACGCCCAGTCAGGCCCCACTCTCGCTAGGATCGTCAGGGCAGGAACTTTGGCTGTAGTCTGTGTAGAGTTTCCTAACTTAGTTTATGTGAGCCGTTGTACTATAAGTATTATAAATATGTATTTTGTTTTCTTCTAAGTCAACGAGTTCTATTTTATATCATTAGATATAAGTATTGTGTGTGGGACTTATATGTAATGATGAGAGGAGAAGAGAGAGAGTTATGTAACGACGGCCCGGGAGCGCGCCACGAGGTAGGTAGGCCTCCCTCCCTCCTCCCTCCTCCCTCCTCCCTCCTCAAGCGCGTGGGAAATCCTTTGTCGATCCCAGATTGAGAGAGAATATTACGTAATGATTGTCAGTGGGCGGTCCTTAGTAGTTTGCGATATGCCGCTAGAGGGCCGAGTATAAAAAGGAGAGGTCCTCGCCACAATTCTTTAGAACTCATCAGGCAGAGCGACTTCTCATATCCCTTGCAACTATCCATATTCTTCCGACTGATGTGAACTTTCTCTACTCTCTGAACAGCCTATCTTCTTCTCTTCTCGTCCCTTTTTAACCAATGACCCCTTTGGTGCAGATTTAGTCAGCCAAAGTATTATCGCTTGAGTTCTCACGAGATAAGTGCCTGTTAGATAGCCTATTTTTGGAAGGGTTAACTAGAATAGGATTGATTGATATTTGTTGCACTCGTATATGCATTTCCCTGTGTGCGACTATTCATGTTCCTGTTTTCTGCTGGTTTAGGCAATGCTAGACTGGGATAGGGTTTCTGAGTTGTGATTTCCTATGAGTACTAGGTTGCGGTTGAACCAGTACAATTGCAACGGAGACGTGGAACGCCTAGGTGGTCTTTCTGACTGTGTACCGTGGGAGTTTAGCACTGTGTTGCGAGTGAGGGCTTTTGCCTCTGCCACCCAACACTGTGCTATCTCATTTGCTTGACTTTGAGAGGATCGCCAGGAGAGAACCAGATACTAGTGATCTGGATCTCTCAAGAGAGCATCCCGTCAATTAACGTAATTTGGCCGCACAGTCTTAAGGACCTCGCTAGGCTACGAGCCGCTTGCTCAGCCATTGTCTCTTAACCTTATGTATCCCAGCTAGACTTTGCTCGACCAGCAGATACAGCATAGTATTGAAGCTTCTCCTTATGTATATTATTGTTTATGCACTATTGATTTCATGTGTGGCACGCTTAGCTACTTCAGAGATTAGTGGCCCACGAGCACAATCTTAGTAGGCTATTGCCAGTGCATTGTCGGAGTACTTCTTCTTAATGTTTGCCATATCCTATTGCTTATTCTTATAATTCTTCTTATGTCAATTTAAAGCCTTTAATTACCAGTGAGTTATTCATTAAATTGCTGTTCAAAATCCGATACTTACTTCTTATGAGTATTCGAGAAGCATCTAACTTATCAGAAGATTCCTTGCTTGATGCTCGAGGACTATTGTTTAACGTAACGTAATAGTGCCGATCCGAAGTAGAGGGTGGAGGACTTCTTAAGTTCTTAGTTCAAGGGTGGATTACTTCGGCTTCGGCCAACACTATTCTTTAGTGTTGTAGTACTTTCTTCTTTGTTTGATTGTTGACCAGACTAGATAACTCCCGTCTAGTTATTAGTCTGTTGTGTGAAACGCTAGTACCGAGTTCTTGTATACCCCGTTATAGCAGATAGAACTCTGGAGTGTAGTGGCGTTTTTTGTTCGGCTGGCAGTACTCTGGGGTTGGGATCGTGTGTTTCCGTTGTGGCAGCGAGCCATACTCGAGTCCTGTGTAAGAGCCCTAGTGTACCCGAGTGCCCGGTCGTAACAAGTAATATTCCGTCAATAGTGATATTCCGTCAATAGTGATATTCCGTCAATAGTAATACTTTCGTCAATAGTAATATTCCGTCAATAGTAATCTATCTATCTATCTATCTATATGCTCTGGCCCAATCCCCATTTTGGGGGTAGCCGACTCAAGACAGAGCAAGAACAGGGAAAACACAAAAACAACATAAAACAAAAAATAAACACAGATAAAAAGCACAAACTCACACACATCCAGGTCACCCAGGAGAAGACCCAGAGACCAGGGTTACCAAGGTCGCTCCAGCACTCCCCCAGCCCCTGACCACCCGGAGAGGTTCCGATCTCGGCAGGCAGACATGCAGCGGAGCCAAAGCCACAAGCCCTCCCACCACACTTCCAGGCACACCCTTCATATTAATCGTCCCCCCGGGCCAGGCGCCTGATGGACTATTATCTAGTCGAACTTGCGCCCGACCCCTTACTCCAAATGACCACGTGTTCACTCAACTATTCACAAGCATTCTCCATTCACTCCTGTCCACCACCACTTCCTCTGCCTGATCTATAGTCATTCCTCTATCATCCAAAGCCTTTCTTACACAGTCTCTCCATCTCAATGGGGGTCTTCCTGCCCTTCTATCTCCCCTTGTACCTGACTCACATATTCTCTTTGTAAGCCTTTCATCTCCCATTCGTTCAACATGACCATACCAGCTCAGCACCCTTCTGTCCACTCTGGCTGACAAATGTTCCTGCTGCCCCACTCTCCTACGTATCTCTTCATTCCTCAATCTGTCTCTACGAGTAACTCCACACATACTCCTCAAGCAGCTCATCTCCATCACATCCAGCCCTCTTTTCTCTTTTTTCTTCAGAGCCCATGTCTCAGCCCCATACATCACTGTTGGCACAACAATTCCTTGATACAGTGCACTTTTTACTTTCACTCCGAGATTTCTCGTCTTCCACATACTTCCCATTGCTCCGAAAACCTTCCTTCCTTCACACACTCTCTGTTTTACCTCCACTTCCATACCTCCACTCCTGCTTATCGTTCCTCCTAGATATTTAAAACACTCTACTTGTTCCAATATTTCCCCATCCAGCCTCACATCTAGATTCACCCTATGCTCTCCCCTATTACACACCATTACTTTACTTTTATTGACGTTCACCTTCAGTTTCCTCCTTCCACAAACCACACCAAACTCTTTGACTACCCGCTGCAGTTTCTCATCAGAATCCGCCACCAATGCTGTGTCATCAGCGAACAGCAACTGATTCAACTCCCAATCTCTACCATTCTTTCCTACTAAACCCAATCCTCTTCCCATAGTTCTCCTTTTCACCTCCCTCACCACACCATCCATAAACATATTAAACAGCCATGGTGACATTACACAACCCTGTCGCAAACCTACCTTTACCTCAAACCATTCACTCAACTCACCATTTCCTACTCTCACACATGCTCTGCTCCCTTCATAAAAACTCTTAACTGCTTCTAACAAATTTCCTCCTATTTCATAAATCCTTAACACCTTCCACATTGCTTCACGGTCCACACGATCATACGCTTTTTCCAAGTCCATAAAAGCCCAAAATATCTCCTTATGCTTCTCTAAATACTTCTCGCATAACTGTCTTACTGCAAACATCTGATCCACGCACCCTCTTCCCCTCCTAAAACCGCACTGTTCTTCTCCTATTGCAACTTCCGTACACTTTATTATCCTCTCTATCAACACCCTGCCATACAGCTTTCCAACCACTGACAATAAACTAATACCTCTATAACTTGAACACTCCTGCCGATCTCCCTTCCCCTTGTACAACGGCACAATACATGCACTCTTCCAGTCTATTGGTACCATTGACACAACAAAGCACACATTGAAAAGTCTCACCAACCAATCTATTATCACATCTCCACCCTTCTTTATACACTCCACAGCAATACCATCCAAACCTTCTGCTTTTCCCGCTCTCATTTGTTTCACTGCTTCTTTCACCTCATTTTCCTCAATCCTTTCATTCATTCCCTGCCACCTGGGTGGCCTGGGTAACCTATCTCCATCCACCTCTGCTTCAATCACTGCTTCTCTTCCATCTCTTGTATTTAACAAAGATTCAAAATACTCAGCATATCTTTTCCTCACTTTAACTGGTTCCACTAGTAATTCTCCATTTTCATCTTTCACTGACTCTTCCTCTTTTGTCCTCCTTTCCTTACTTTATTTACCTCCTTCCAGAACATCTTCTTTCGTTCTTCAAAATTCTCACTCAGCTTTTGGCCCCACCTTTCGTTTGCATTTTTTTCGCTTCTCTAATTTTCCGTTTTGCCTCTCTCCTTTTCTCCTTGTACCTCTCCCATACCTCAACACTACCATCCTGTAAAACCCACTCAAAACACTGTCTCTTCTCCTCAACTGCCTTTCTCACAATTCTTTCTGTCAATAGTAATACTTTCGTCAATAGTAATATTCCGTCAATAGTAATACTTTCGTCAATAGTAATACTTTCGTCAATTGTAATACTTCCGTCAATAGTAATATTCTGTCAATAGTAATATTCCGTCAATAGTAATATTCCGTCAATAGTAATACTTTCGTCAATAGTAATATTCCGTCAATAGTAATATTTCCGTCAATAGTAATACTTTCGTCAATAGTAATACTTCCGTCAATAGTAATACTTCCGTCAATAGTAATACTTTCGTCAATAGTAATATTCCGTCAATAGTAACACTTTCTTCAATAGTAACACTTTCGTCAATAGTAATATTTCCGTCAATAGTAATATTTCCGTCAATTGTAATACTTTCGTCAATAGTAATACTTTCGTCAATAGTAATATTCCGTCAATAGTAATATTCCGTTAATAGTAATACTTCCGTCAATAGTAATACTTTCGTCAATAGTAATACTTCCGTAAATAGTAATACTTCCGTCAATAGTAATACTTCCGTCAATAGTAATATTTCCGTCAATAGTAATACTTTCGTCAATAGTAATATTCCGTCAATAGTAATATTCCGTCAATAGTAACACTTTCTTCAATAGTAACACTTTCGTCAATAGTAATATTTCCGTCAATAGTAATATTTCCGTCAATAGTAATACTTTCGTCAATAGTAATACTTTCGTCAATAGTAATATTCCGTCAATAGTAATATTCCGTTAATAGTAATACTTTCGTCAATAGTAATATTCCGTCAATAGTAACACTTTCGTCAATAGTAATATTTCCGTCAATAGTAATATTTCCGTCAATAGTAATACTTTCGTCAATAGTAATACTTTCGTCAATAGTAATATTCCGTCAATAGTAATATTCCGTTAATAGTAATACTTTCGTCAATAGTAATATTCCGTCAATAGTAACACTTTCGTCAATAGTAATATTTCCGTCAATAGTAATATTTCCGTCAATAGTAATACTTTCGTCAATAGTAATACTTTCGTCAATAGTAATATTCCGTCAATAGTAATATTCCGTCAATAGTAATATTCCGTCAATTGTAATACTTTCGTCAATAGTAATACTTTCGTCAATAGTAACACTTTCGTCAATAGTAATACTTTCGTCAATAGTAACACTTCCGTCAATAGTAATACTTTCATCAATAGTAATACTTTCGTCAATAGTAACACTTTCGTCAATAGTAATACTTTCGTCAATAGTAATATTCCGTCAATAGTAACACTTTCGTCAATAGTAATACTTTCGTCAATAGTAATACTTTCGTCTATAGTAATACTTCCGTCAATAGTAATACTTTCATCAATAGTAATACTTTCGTCAATAGTAATACTTTTCTTCAATAGTAATATTCCGTCAATAGTAATACTTTCGTCAATAGTAATACTTTCGTCAATAGTAATACTTTCGTCAATAGTAATACTTTCGTCAATAGTTAGTAATACTTCCGTCAATAGTAATACTTCCGTCAATAGTAATATTCCGTCAATAGTAATATTCCGTCAATAGTAATACTTTCGTCAATAGTAATACTTTCGTCAATAGTAACACTTTCGTCAATAGTAATACTTTCGTCAATAGTAATACTTTCGTCAATAGTAATACTTTCGTCAATAGTTAGTAATACTTCCGTCAATAGTAATATTCCGTCAATAGTAATATTCCGTCAATAGTAATACTTTCGTCAATAGTAATATTTCGTCAATAGTGATATTCCGTCAATAGTGATATTCCGCCAATAGTAATACTTTCGTCAATAGTAATATTCCATCAATAGTAATATTTCGTCAATAGTAATATTTCCGTCAATAGTAATATTCCGTCAATAGTAATATTTCCGTCAATAGTGATATTTCGTCAATAGTAATATTTCGTCAATAGTGATATTCCGTCAATAGTAATATTTCCGTCAATAGTAATATTTCCGTCAATAGTAATATTTCGTCAATAGTAATATTTCGTCAATAGTAATATTTCGTCAATAGTAATATTTCGTCAATAGTAATATTTCGTCAATAGTGATATTCCGTCAATAGTAATATTTCCGTCAATAGTGATATTCCGGCAATAGTGATATTCCGTCAATAGTGATATTCCGTCAATAGTAATACTTTCGTCAATAGTAATACTTTCGTCAATAGTAATCTTCCGTCAATAATAATACTTTCGTCAATAGTAATACTTTCGTCAATAGTAATATTCCGTCAATAGTAATATTCCGTCAATAGTAATACTTTCGTCAATAGTAATACTTTCGTCAATAGTAATATTCCGTCAATAGTAATATTCCGTCAATAGTAATATTCCATCAATAGTAATACTTTCGTCAATAGTAATATTCCGTCAATAGTAATATTCCGTCAATAGTAATACTTTCGTCAATAGTAATATTCCGTCAATAGTAATAAGTGACGGAATATTACTATTGACGGAATATTACTATTGACGGATTATTACTATTGACGAAAGTATTACTATTGACGAAAGTATTACTATTGACGAAAGTATTACTATTGACGGAATATTACTATTGACGGAATATTACTATTGACGAAAGTATTACTATTGACGGAATATTACTATTGACGAAAGTATTACTATTGACGAAAGTATTACTATTGACGGAATATTACTATTGACGGAATATTACTAGTATTGACGGAATATTACTATTGACGGAATATTACTATTGACGGAATATTACTATTGACGCAATATTACTATTGACGGAAATATTACTATTGACGGAATATCACTATTGATGGAATATCACTATTGACGGAATATCATTATTGACAAAGTATTACTATTGAAGGAATATTACTATTGACGAAAGTATTACTATTGACGAAAGTATTACTATTGATGTAATATTACTATTGACGGAAATATTACTATTGACGGAATATTACTATTGACGGAATATTACTATTGACGTAATATTACTATTTGACGGAAATATTACTATTGACGGAATATCACTATTGACGGAATATCACTATTGACGGAAATATTACTATTGACGAAAGTGTTACTATTGAAGAAAGTATTACTATTTACGGAATATTACTATTGATGGAATATTACAATTGATGGAATATTACTATTGACGTAATATTACTATTGACGGAAATATTACTATTGACGGAATATCACTATTGACGGAATATCACTATTGACGAAATATTACTATTGACGAAATATTACTATTGACGGAAATATTACTATTGACGGAATATTACTATTGACAGAATATCACTATTGACGGAATATCACGGAATATTACTATTGACGAACGTATTACTATTGACGTAATATTACTATTGACGGAAATATTTCTATTGACGGAATATCACTATTGACGGAATATCACTATTGACGGAATATCACTATTGACGGAAATATTACTATTGACGAAAGTGTTACTATTGAAGAAAGTATTACTATTGACGGAATATTACTATTGATGGAATATTACTATTGACGTAATATTACTATTGAAGGAAATATCACTATTGACGGAATATCACTATTGACGGAATATCACTATTGACGGAATATCACTATTGACGGAATATCACTATTGACGGAATATCACTATTGACGAAATATTACTATTGACGAAATATTACTATTGACGAAATATTACTATTGACGGAAATATTACTATTGACGGAATATCACGGAATATTACTATTGACGAAAGTATTACTATTGACGGAATATTACTATTGACGAAAGTATTACTATTGACGGAATATTACTATTGACGGAAATATTACTATTGACGAAATATTACTATTGACGGAATATCACTATTGACGGAATATCACTATTGACGGAATATTACTATTGACGGAATATTACTATTGACGTAATATTACTATTGACGGAAATATCACTATTGACGGAATATCACTATTGACGGAATATTACTATTGACGGAATATCACTATTGACGGAATATCACTATTGATGAAATATTATTACTATTGACGAAAGTATTACTATTGACGGAATATTACTATTGACGAAAGTATTACTATTGACGGAATATTACTATTGACGGAAATATTACTATTGACGAAATATTACTATTGACGGAATATCACTATTGACGGAATATCACTATTGACGGAATATTACTATTGACGGAATATTACTATTGACGTAATATTAATATTGACGGAAATATCACTATTGACGGAATATCACTATTGACGGAATATTACTATTGACGGAATATCACTATTGACGGAATATCACTATTGATGAAATATTATTACTATTGACGAAAGTATTACTATTGACGGAATATCACTATTGACGGAATATCACTATTGACGGAATATCACTATTGACGGAATATCACTATTGACGGAATATTACTATTGACGGAATATCACTATTGACGGAATATCACTATTGACGAAATATTACTATTGACGAAATATTACTATTGACGAAATATTACTATTGACGAAATATTACTATTGACGAAATATTACTATTGGCGGAAATATTACTATTGACGGAATATTACTATTGACGGAATATTACTATTGACGGAATATCACTATTGACGGAATATTACTATTGACGGAATATTACTATTGACGAAAGTATTACTATTGACGGAATATTACTATTGACGGAATATTACTATTGACGGAATATTACTATTGACGGTAATATCACTATTGACGGAAATATCACTATTGACGGAATATCACTATTGACGGAATATCACTATTGACGAAAGTATTACTATTGACGGAATATCACTATTGACGAAAGTATTACTATTGACGAAAGTATTACTATTGACGGAATATTACTATTGACGGAATATTACTATTGACGGAATATCACTATTGACGGAATATCACTATTGACGGAATATCACTATTGACGGAAATATTACTATTGACGGAATATCACTATTGACGAAATATTACTATTGACGAAATATTACTATTGACGAAATATTACTATTGACGGAAATATTACTATTGACGGAATATTACTATTGACGAAATATTACTATTGACGAAATATCACTATTGACGGAAATATTACTATTGACGGAATATTACTATTGACAGAAATATTACTATTGTCGAAATATTACTATTGACGAAATATTACTATTGACGAAATATTACTATTGATGGAATATTACTATTGACGGAATATCACTATTGACGGAATATCACTATTGACGGAATATCACTATTGACGAAATATTACTATTGACGAAATATTACTATTGACGAAATATTACTATTGACGAAATATTACTATTGACGAAATATTACTATTGACGAAATATTACTATTGACGGAAATATTACTATTGACGGAAATATTACTATTGACGAAATATTACTATTGACGAAATATTACTATTGACGAAATATTACTATTGACGAAATATTACTATTGTCGAAATATTACTATTGATGGACTATCACTATTGACGAAAGTATTACTATTGACGGAATATCACTATTGACGGAATATCACTATTGACGAAATATTACTATTGACGAAATATTACTATTGACGAAATATTATTACTATTGACGAAATATTACTATTGATGAAATATTACTATTGACGGAATATTACTATTGACGGAATATTACTATTGACGGAATATTACTATTGACGAAATATCACGGAATATTACTATTGACGAAATATCACGGAATATTACTATTGACGAAATATTACTATTGATGGAATATTACTATTGACGAAATATTACTATTGACGGAAATATTACTATTGACGGAATATTACTATTGACGGAATATTACTATTGACGGAATTTCACTATTGACGGAATATCACTATTGACGGAATATCACTATTGACGGAATATTACTATTGACGAAAGTATTACTATTGACGGAATATTACTATTGATGGAATATCACTATTGACGGAATATCACTATTGACGGAATATCACTATTGACGGAATATCACTATTGACGGAATATCACTATTGACGGAATATTACTATTGACGGAATATTACTATTGACGGAATATCACTATTGACGGAATATCACTATTGACGGAATATCACTATTGACGGAATATCACTATTGACGGAATATGACTATTGACGGAATATCACTATTGACGGAATATCACAATTGACGGAATATCACTATTGACGGAATATCACTATTGACGGAATATCACTATTGACGGAATATCACTATTGACGGAATATCACTATTGACGAAATATTACAATTGACGGAATACTACTATTGACGGAATATTACTATTGACGGAATATTACTATTGACGGAATATTACTATTGACGGAATATTACTATTGACGGAAGTATTACTATTGACGGAATATTACTATTGACGGAAGTATTACTATTGACGGAATATTACTATTGACGGAATATTACTATTGACGGAAGTATTACTATTGACGGAAGTATTACTATTGACGGAAGTATTACTATTGACGGAAGTATTACTATTGACGGAAGTATTACTATTGACGGAAGTATTACTATTGACGGAATATTACTATTGACGGAATATTACTATTGACGGAATATTACTATTGACGGAAGTATTACTATGTGATATTCCGTCAATAGTGATATTCCGTCAATAGTGATATTCCGTCAATAGTAATATTCCGTCAATAGTAATATTCCGTCAATAGTAATATTCCGTCAATAGTAATATTTCGTCAATAGTAATATTTCGTCAATAGTGATATTTCGTCAATAGTGATATTCCGTCAATAGTGATATTCCGTCAATAGTAATATTACGTCAATAGTAATATTCCGTCAATAGTGATATTCCGTCAATAGTGATATTCCGTCAATAGTAATATTCCGTCAATAGTAATATTCCGTCAATAGTAATATTCCGTCAATAGTAATATTCCGTCAATAGTAATATTTCGTCAATAGTAATATTCCGTCAATAGTGATATTCCGTCAATAGTGATATTCCGTCAATAGTGATATTCCGTCAATTGTGATATTTCGCCAATAGTAATATTTCGTCAATAGTGATATTCCGTCAATAGTAATATTACGTCAATAGTAATATTCCGTCAATAGTGATATTCCGTCAATAGTGATATTCCGTCAATAGTGATATTCCGTCAATAGTAATTTTACGTCAATAGTAATATTCCGTCAATAGTGATATTCCGTCAATAGTGATATTTCCGTCAATAGTAATATTACGTCAATAGTAATATTCCATCAATAGTAATATTCCGTCAATAGTGATATTTCGTCAATAGTGATATTACGTCAATAGTAATATTCCATCAATAGTGATATTCCGTCAATAGTGATATTCCGTCAATAGTGATATTCCGTCAATAGTAATATTTCATCAATAGTGATATTCCGTTAATAGTGATATTCCGTCAATAGTGATATTCCGTCAATAGTGATATTCCGTCAATAGTGATATTCCGTCAATAATGATATTTCCGTCAATAGTAATATTCCGTCAATAGTAATATTCCGTCAATAGTGATATTCCGTCAATAGTAATATTCCGTCAATAGTAATATTCCGTCAATAGTAATATTCCGTCAATAGTAATATTCCGTCAATAGTAATATTCCGTCAATAGTAATATTCCGTCAATAGTGATATTCCATCAATAGTGATATTCCGTCAATAGTGATATTCCGTCAATAGTGATATTCCGTCAATAGTGATATTCCGTCAATAGTGATATTCCGTCAATAGTAATATTCCGTCAATAGTAATATTCCGTCAATAGTAATATTTCGTCAATAGTAATATTTCGCCAATAGTAATATTTCGTCAATAGTGATATTCCGTCAATAGTGATATTTCCGTCAATAGTAATATTACGTCAATAGTAATATTACGTCAATAGTAATATTCCGTCAATAGTGATATTCCGTCAATAGTGATATTCCGTCAATAGTGATATTCCGTCAATAGTGATATTCCGTCAATAGTGATATTCCGTCAATAGTGATTATCCGTCAATAGTGATATTCCGTCAATAGTAATATTCCGTCAATAGTAATATTTCGTCAATAGTAATATTCCGTCAATAGTGATATTTCGTCAATAGTCATATTCCGTCAATAGTAATATTCCGTCAATAGTGATATTCCGTCAGTAGTGATATTCCGTCAATAGTGATATTCCGTCAATAGTGATATTCCGTCAATAGTGATATTCCGTCAATAGTAATATTCCGTCAATAGTGATATTCCGTCAATAGTAATATTCCGTCAATAGTGATATTCCGTCAATAGTGATATTTCCGTCAATAGTAATATTTCCGTCAATAGTGATATTCCGTCAATAGTGCTATTCCGTCAATAGTGATATTCCGTCAATAGTAATATTTCCGTCAATAGTAATATTTCCGTCAATAGTAATATTTCGTCAATAGTGATATTCCATCAATAGTGATATTCCGTCAATAGTGATATTCCGTCAATAGTGATATTCCGTCAATAGTGATATTCCGTCAATAGTAATATTTCCGTCAATAGTAATATTCCGTCAATAGTAATAAGTGACGGAATATTACTATTGACGGAATATTACTATTGACGGATTATTACTATTGACGAAAGTATTACTATTGACGAAAGTATTACTATTGACGAAAGTATTACTATTGACGGAATATTATTATTGACGGAATATTACTATTGACGAAAGTATTACTATTGACGGAATATTACTATTGACGAAAGTATTACAATTGACGAAAGTATTACTATTGACGGAATATTACTATTGACGGAATATTACTAGTATTGACGGAATATTACTATTGACGGAATATTACTATTGACGGAATATTACTATTGACGTAATATTACTATTGACGGAAATATTACTATTGACGGAATATCACTATTGATGGAATATCACTATTGACGGAATATCACTATTGACAAAGTATTACTATTGAAGGAATATTACTATTGACGAAAGTATTACTATTGACGAAAGTATTACTATTGACGTAATATTACTATTGACGGAAATATTACTATTGACGGAATAATACTATTGACGGAATATTACTATTGACGTAATATTACTATTTGACGGAAATATTACTATTGACGGAATATCACTATTGACGGAATATCACTATTGACGGAAATATTACTATTGACGAAAGTGATACTATTGAAGAAAGTATTACTATTTACGGAATATTACTATTGATGGAATATTACTATTGATGGAATATTACTATTGACGTAATATTACTATTGACGGAAATATTACTATTGACGGAATATCACTATTGACGGAATATCACTATTGACGAAATATTACTATTGACGAAATATTACTATTGACGGAAATATTACTATTGACGGAATATTACTATTGACAGAATATCACTATTGACGGAATATCACGGAATATTACTATTGACGAAAGTATTACTATTGACGTAATATTACTATTGACGGAAATATTACTATTGACGGAATATCACTATTGACGGAATATCACTATTGACGGAAATATTACTATTGACGAAAGTGTTACTATTGAAGAAAGTATTACTATTGACGGAATATTACTATTGATGGAATATTACTATTGACGTAATATTACTATTGAAGGAAATATCACTATTGACGGAATATCACTATTGACGGAATATCACTATTGACGGAATATCACTATTGACGGAATATCACTATTGACGAAATATTACTATTGACGAAATATTACTATTGACGAAATATTACTATTGACGGAAATATTACTATTGACGGAATATCACGGAATATTACTATTGACGAAAGTATTACTATTGACGGAATATTACTATTGACGTAAGTATTACTATTGACGGAATATTACTATTGACGGAAATATTACTATTGACGTAATATTACTATTGACGGAACATCACTATTGACGGAATATCACTATTGACGGAATATTACTATTGACGGAATATTACTATTGACGTAATATTACTATTGACGGAAATATCACTATTGACGGAATATCACTATTGACGGAATATTACTATTGACGGAATATCACTATTGACGGAATATCACTATTGATGAAATATTATTACTATTGACGAAAGTATTACTATTGACGGAATATTACTATTGACGAAAGTATTACTATTGACGGAATATTACTATTGACGGAAATATTACTATTGACGAAATATTACTATTGACGGAATATCACTATTGACGGAATATCACTATTGACGGAATATTACTATTGACGGAATATTACTATTGATGTAATATTACTATTGACGGAAATATCACTATTGACGGAATATCACTATTGACGGAATATTACTATTGACGGAATATCACTATTGACGGAATATCACTATTGATGAAATATTATTACTATTGACGAAAGTATTACTATTGACGGAATATTACTATTGACGGAATATCACTATTGACGGAATATCACTATTGACGGAATATCACTATTGACGGAATATCACTATTGACGGAATATAACTATTGACGGAATATCACTATTGACGGAATATCACTATTGACGAAATATTACTATTGACGAAATATTACTATTGACGAAATATTACTATTGACGAAATATTACTATTGACGAAATATTACTATTGACGGAAATATTACTATTGACGGAATATTACTATTGACGGAATATTACTATTGACGGAATATCACTATTGATGGAATATTACTATTGACGGAATATTACTATTGACGAAAGTATTACTATTGACGGAATATTACTATTGACGGAATATTACTATTGACGGAATATTACTATTGACGGTAATATCACTATTGACGGAAATATCACTATTGACGGAATATCACTATTGACGGAATATCACTATTGACAAAAAGTATTACTATTGACGGAATATCACTATTGACGAAAGTATTACTATTGACGAAAGTATTACTATTGACGGAATATTACTATTGACGGAATATTACTATTGACGGAATATCACTATTGACGGAATATCACTATTGACGGAATATCACTATTGACGGAAATATTACTATTGACGGAATATCACTATTGACGAAATATTACTATTGACGAAATATTACTATTGTCGAAATATTACTATTGACGGAAATATTACTATTGACGGAATATTACTATTGACGAAATATTACTATTGACGAAATATCACTATTGACGGAAATATTACTATTGACGGAATATTACTATTGACAGAAATATTACTATTGACGAAATATTACTATTGACGAAATATTACTATTGACGAAATATTACTATTGATGGAATATTACTATTGACGGAATATCACTATTGACGGAATATCACTATTGACGGAATATCACTATTGACGAAATATTACTATTGACGAAATATTACTATTGACGAAATATTACTATTGACGAAATATTACTATTGACGAAATATTACTATTGACGAAATATTACTATTGACGGAAATATTACTATTGACGGAAATATTACTATTGACGAAATATTACTATTGACGAAATATTACTATTGACGAAATATTACTATTGACGAAATATTACTATTGTCGAAATATTACTATTGATGGAATATCACTATTGACGAAAGTATTACTATTGACGGAATATCACTATTGACGGAATATCACTATTGACGAAATATTACTATTGACGAAATATTACTATTGACGAAATATTATTACTATTGACGAAATATTACTATTGACGAAATATTACTATTGACGGAATATTACTATTGACGGAATATTACTATTGACGGAATATTACTATTGACGAAATATCACGGAATATTACTATTGACGAAATATCACGGAATATTACTATTGACGAAATATTACTATTGACGGAATATTACTATTGACGAAATATTACTATTGACGGAAATATTACTATTGACGGAATATTACTATTGACGGAATATTACTATTGACGGAATTTCACTATTGACGGAATATCACTATTGACGGAATATCACAATTGACGGAATATTACTATTGACGAAAGTATTACTATTGACGGAATATTACTATTGATGGAATATCACTATTGACGGAATATCACTATTGACGGAATATCACTATTGACGGAATATCACTATTGACGGAATATCACTATTGACGGAATATTACTATTGACGGAATATTACTATTGACGGAATATCACTATTGACGGAATATCACTATTGACGGAATATCACTATTGACGGAATATCACTATTGACGGAATATTACTATTGACGGAATATCACAATTGACGGAATATCACTATTGACGGAATATCACTATTGACGGAATATCACTATTGACGGAATATCACTATTGACGGAATATTACTATTGACGGAATATTACTATTGACGGAATATTACTATTGACGGAATATTACTATTGACGGAATATTACTATTGACGGAATATTACTATTGACGGAAGTATTACTATTGACGGAATATTACTATTGACGGAAGTATTACTATTGACGGAATATTACTATTGACGGAATATTACTATTGACGGAAGTATTACTATTGACGGAAGTATTACTATTGACGGAAGTATTACTATTGACGGAAGTATTACTATTGACGAAAGTATTACTATTGACGGAAGTATTACTATTGACGGAAGTATTACTATTGACGTAATATTACTATTGACGGAATATTACTATTGACGGAATATTACTATTGACGGAAGTATTACTATGTGATATTCCGTCAATAGTGATATTCCGTCAATAGTGATATTCCGTCAATAGTAATATTCCGTCAATAGTAATATTCCGTCAATAGTAATATTCCGTCAATAGTAATATTTCGTCAATAGTAATATTTCGTCAATAGTGATATTTCGTCAATAGTGATATTCCGTCAATAGTGATATTCCGTCAATAGTAATATTACGTCAATAGTAATATTCCGTCAATAGTGATAATCCGTCAATAGTGATATTCCGTCAATAGTAATATTCCGTCAATAGTAATATTCCGTCAATAGTAATATTCCGTCAATAGTAATATTTCGTCAATAGTAATATTCCGTCAATAGTGATATTCCGTCAATAGTGATATTCCGTCAATAGTGATATTCCGTCAATAGTGATATTTCGTCAATAGTAATATTTCGTCAAAAGTGATATTCCGTCAATAGTAATATTACGTCAATAGTAATATTCCGTCAATAGTGATATTCCGTCAATAGTGATATTCCGTCAATAGTGATATTCCGTCAATAGTAATATTACGTCAATAGTAATATTCCGTCAATAGTGATATTCCGTCAATAGTGATATTTCCGTCAATAGTAATATTACGTAAATAGTAATATTCCATCAATAGTGATATTCCGTCAATAGTGATATTTCGTCAATAGTGATATTACGTCAATAGTAATATTCCATCAATAGTGATATTCCGTCAATAGTGATATTCCGTCAATAGTGATATTCCGTCAATAGTAATATTTCATCAATAGTGATATTCCGTTAATAGTGATATTCCGTCAATAGTGATATTCCGTCAATAGTGATATTCCGTCAATAGTGATATTCCGTCAATAGTGATATTCCGTCAATAATGATATTTCCGTCAATAGTAATATTCCGTCAATAGTAATATTCCGTCAATAGTGATATTCCGTCAATAGTAATATTCCGTCAATAGTAATATTCCGTCAATAGTAATATTCCGTCAATAGTAATATTCCGTCAATAGTGATATTCCGTCAATAGAGATATTCCGTCAATAGTGATATTCCGTCAATAGTGATATTCCGTCAATAGTGATATTCCGTCAATAGTGATATTCCGTCAATAGTGATATTCCGTCAATGGTAATAATTTGTCAATAGTAATATTTCGCCAATGGTAATATTTCGTCAATAGTGATATTCCGTCAATAGTGATATTTCCGTCAATAGTAATATTACGTCAATAGTAATATTTCGTCAATAGTAATATTCCGTCAATAGTGATATTCCGTCAATAGTGATATTCCGTCAATAGTGATATTCCGTCAATAGTGATATTCCGTCAATAGTGATATTCCGTCAATAGTCATATTCCGTCAATAGTGATATTCCGTCAATAGTAATATTCCGTCAATAGTAATATTTCGTCAATAGTAATATTCCGTCAATAGTGATATTTCGTCAATAGTAATATTCCGTCAATAGTAATATTCCGTCAATAGTAATATTCCGTCAATAGTGATATTCCGTCAATAGTGATATTCCGTCAATAGTGATATTCCGTCAATAGTGATATTCCGTCAATAGTAATATTCCGTCAATAGTGATATTCCGTCAATAGTAATATTCCGTCAATAGTGATATTCCGTCAATAGTGATATTTCCGTCAATAGTAATATTTCCGTCAATGGTAATATTCCCGTCAATAGTGATATTCCGTCAATAGTGATATTCCGTCAATAGTGATATTCCGTCAATAGTAATATTTCCGTCAATAGTAATATTTCCGTCAATAGTAATATTTCGTCAATAGTGATATTCCATCAATAGTGATATTCCGTCAATAGTGATATTCCGTCAATAGTGATATTCCGTCAATAGTGATATTCCGTCAATAGTAATATTTCCGTCAATAGTAATATTCCGTCAATAGTAATATTCCATCAATAGTAATATTTCGTCAATAGTGATATTCCGTGATATTCCGTCAATAGTGATATTCCGTCAATAGTGATATTCCGTCAATAGTGATATTCCGTCAATAGTGATATTCCGTCAATAGTAATATTTCGTCAATTGTAATATTCCGTCAATAGTAATATTTCGTCAATAGTAATATTCCGTGATATTCCGTCAATAGTAATAATCCGTCAATAGTGATATTCCGTCAATAGTAATATTCCGTCAATAGTAATATTTCGTCAATAGTAATATTTCGTCAATAGTAATATTCCGTCAATAGTGATATTCCGTCAATAGTGATATTACGTCAATAGTAATATTTCCGTCAATAGTAATATTCCATCAATAGTAATATTCCGTCAATAGTAATATTCCGTCAATAGTAATATTTCGTCAATAGTGATATTCCGTCAATAGTGATATTCCGTCAATAGTGATATTCCGTCAATAGTAATATTTCCGTCAATAGTAATATTTCGTCAATAGTAATATTTCGTCAATAGTAATATTTCGTCAATAGTAATATTTCGTCAATAGTGATATTCCGTCAATAGTGATATTCCGTCAATAGTAATATTCCGTCAATAGTGATATTCCGTCAATAGTGATATTCCGTCAATAGTGATATTCCGTCAATAGTGATATTCCGTCAATAGTAATATTCCGTCAATAGTAATACTTTCGTCAATAGTAATAATATTTCATCAATAGTGATATTCCGTCAATAGTGATATTCCGTCAATAGTAATATTCCGTCAATAGTGATATTCCGTCAATAGTGATATTTCCGTCAATATTAATATTACGTCAATAGTAATATTCCGTCAATAGTAATATTCCGTCAATAGTGATATTCCGTCAATAGTGATATTCCGTCAATAGTAATATTTCGTCAATAGTAATATTTCCGTCAATAGTAATATTCCGTCAATAGTAATACTTTCGTCAATAGTAATATTCCGTCAATAGTAATACTTTCGTCAATAGTAATAATATTTCATCAATAGTGATATTCCGTCAATAGTGATATTCCGTCAATAGTAATATTCCGTCAATAGTGATATTCCGTCAATAGTGATATTTCCGTCAATAGTAATATTACGTCAATAGTAATATTCCGTCAATAGTAATATTCCGTCAATAGTGATATTCCGTCAATAGTGATATTCCGTCAATAGTAATATTTCGTCAATAGTAATATTTCCGTCAATAGCAATATTCCGTCAATAGTAATACTTTCGTCAATAGTAATATTCCGTCAATAGTAATACTTTCGTCAATAGTAATATTCCGTGATATTCCGTCAATAGTAATATTTCCGTCAATAGTAATATTTCGTCAATAGTAATATTTCGTCAATAGTAATATTTCGTCAATAGTGATATTCCGTCAATAGTGATATTCCGTCAATAGTGATATTCCGTCAATAGTGATATTCCGTCAATAGTGATATTTCCTTCAATAGTAATATTACGTCAATAGTAATATTCCATCAATAGTAATAGTCCGTCAATAGTAATACTTTCTTCAATAGTAACACTTTCGTCAATAGTAATATTTCCGTCAATAGTGATATTCCGTCAATAGTGATATTCCGTCAATAGTAATATTTCCGTCATTAGTAATATTACGTCAATAGTAATACGTTCGTCAATAGTAATATTCCGTGATATTCCGTCAATAGTGATATTCTGTCAATAGTAATATTCCGTCAATAGTAATATTTCCGTCAATAGTAATATTTCGTCAATAGTAATATTTCGTCAATAGTGATATTCCGTCAATAGTGATATTCCGTCAATAGTAATATTTCCGTCAATAGTAATATTACGTCAATAGTAATATTCCATCAATAGTAATATTCCATCAATAGTAATATTCCGTAAATAGTAATACTTTCTTCAATAGTAACACTTTCGTCAATAGTAATATTTCCGTCAATAGTGATATTCCGTCAATAGTGATATTCCGTCAATAGTAATATTTCCGTCAAATAGTAATATTACGTCAATAGTAATATTCCGTCAATAGTAATATTCCGTCAATAGTAATATTTCCGTCAATAGTAATATTACGTCAATAGTAATACTTTCGTCAATAGTAATACTTTCGTCAATAGTAATATTCCTTCAATAGTAATACTTTGTCAATAATGATATTCCGTCAATAGTGATATTCCATCAATAGTGATATTCCGTCAATAGTAATATTTCCGTCAATAGTAATATTACGTCAATAGTAATATTCCGTCAATAGTAATATTCCGTCAATAGTAATATTCCGTCAATACTAGTAATATTCCGTCAATAGTAATATTCCGTCAATAGTAATACTTTCGTCAATAGCAATACTTTCGTCAATAGTAATATTCCGTCAATAGTAATACTTTCGTCAATAGTAATATTCCGTCAATAGTAATATTCCGTCAATAGTAATACTTTCGTCAATAGTAATAATTTCGTCAATAGTAATACTTTCGTCAATAGTAATAATCCGTCAATAGTAATATTCCGTCAATAGTAATATTCCGTCAATAGTAATATTCCGTCACTTATTACTATTGACGGAATATTACTATTGACGAAAGTATTACTATTGACGGAATATTACTATTGACGGAATATTACTATTGACGAAAGTATTACTATTGATGGAATATTACTATTGACGGAATATTACTATTGACGGAATATTACGATTGACGAAAGTATTACTATTGACGAAAGTATTACTATTGACGGAATATTACTATTGACGGAAAATTACTATTGACGAAAGTATTACTATTGACGAAAGTATTATTATTGACGGAAGATTACTATTGACGAAAGTATTACTATTGACGAAAGTATTACTATTGACGGAATATCACTATTGACGGAATATCACTATTGCCGGAATATCACTATTGACGGAAATATTACTATTGACGGAATATCACTATTGACGAAATATTACTATTGACGAAATATTTCTATTGACGAAATATTACTATTGACGAAATATTACTATTGACGAAATATTACTATTGACGGAAATATTACTATTGACGGAAATATTACTATTGATGGAATATCACTATTGACGAAATATTACTATTGACGAAATATCACTATTGACGGAAATATTACTATTGACGGAATATTACTATTGACGGAAATATTACTATTGACGAAATATTACTATTGATGGAATATTACTATTGACGAAAGTATTACTATTGACGGAATATCACTATTGACGGAATATCACTATTGACGAAATATTACTATTGACGAAAGTATTACTATTGACGGAATATTACTATTGACGAAAGTATTACTATTGACGGAATATTACTATTGACGGAATATTACTATTGACGGAAGTATTACTAACTATTGACGAAAGTATTACTATTGACGAAAGTATTACTATTGACGAAAGTATTACTATTGACGAAAGTGTTACTATTGACGAAAGTATTACTATTGACGGAAGTATTACTATTGACGAAAGTATTACTATTGACGGAATATTACTATTGACGGAAGTATTACTATTGACGGAAGTATTACTAACTATTGACGAAAGTATTACTATTGACGAAAGTATTACTATTGACGAAAGTATTACTATTGACGAAAGTATTACTATTGACGGAATATTACTATTGAAGAAAAGTATTACTATTGACGAAAGTATTACTATTGATGAAAGTATTACTATTGACGGAAGTATTACTATAGACGAAAGTATTACTATTGACGAAAGTATTACTATTGACGAAAGTGTTACTATTGACGGAATATTACTATTGACGAAAGTATTACTATTGACGAAAGTGTTACTATTGACGAAAGTATTACTATTGATGAAAGTATTACTATTGACGGAAGTGTTACTATTGACGAAAGTATTACTATTGACGAAAGTGTTACTATTGACGAAAGTATTACTATTGACGAAAGTATTACAATTGACGGAATATTACTATTGACGGAATATTACTATTGACGGAATATTACTATTGACGAAAGTATTACTATTGACGAAAGTATTACTATTGACGGAAATATTACTATTGACGGAAATATTACTATTGACGAAAGTGTTACTATTGACGGAATATTACTATTGACGAAAGTATTACTATTAACGGAATATTACTATTGACGGAATATTACTATTGACGAAAGTATTACTATTGACGAAAGTATTACTATTGACGGAAATATTACTATTGACGGAAATATTACTATTGACGAAAGTGTTACTATTGACGGAATATTACTATTGACGAAAGTATTACTATTAACGGAATATTACTATTGACGGAATATTACTATTGACGAAAGTATTACTATTGACGAAAGTATTACTATTGACGGAAATATTACTATTGACGGAAATATTACTATTGACGAAAGTGTTACTATTGAAGAAAGTGTTACTATTGACGGAATATTACTATTGACGGAATATTACTATTGACGAAAGTATTACTATTGACGGAAATATTACTATTGACGGAAGTATTACTATTGACGGAAGTATTACTATTTACGGAAGTATTACTATTGACGAAAGTATTACTATTGACGGAAGTATTACTATTAACGGAATATTACTATTGACGGAATATTACTATTGACGAAAGTATTACTATTGACGAAAGTATTACTATTGACGGAAATATTACTATTGACGGAAATATTACTATTGACGAAAGTGTTACTATTGAAGAAAGTGTTACTATTGACGGAATATTACTATTGACGAAAGTATTACTATTGACGGAAGTATTACTATTGACGGAAGTATTACTATTGACGAAAGTATTACTATTGACGGAAATATTACTATTGACGGAATATTACTATTGACGAAAGTATTACTATTGACGGAATATTACTATTGACGGAATATTACTATTGACAGAATATTACTATTGACGGAAGTATTACAATTGACGAAAGTATTACTATTGACGAAAGTATTACTATTGACGGAATATTACTATTGACGAAAGTATTACTATTGACGGAATATTACTATTGACGAAAGTATTACTATTGACGGAATATCACTATTGACGGAATATCACTATTGACGGAATATTACTATTGACGGAATATTACTATTGACGGAAGTATTACTATTGACGGAAGTATTACTATTGACGGAATATCACTATTGACGAAATATCACTATTGACGGAATATCACTATTGACGGAATATTACTATTGACGGAATATTACTATTGACGGAATATTACTATTGACGGAAGTATTACTATTGACGGAAGTATTACTATTGACGAAAGTATTACTATTGACGGAATATTACTATTGACGAAAGTATTACTATTGACGCAATATTACTATTGACGAAAGAATTACTATTGACGAAAGTTACTATTGACGGAATATTACTATTGACGAAAGTATTACTATTGACGAAAGTTACTATTGACGGAATATTACTATTGACGGAATATTACTATTGACGGAATATTACTATTGACGGAAGTATTTCTATTGACGGAATATAACTATTGACGAAATATTACTATTGAGGAAATATTACTATTGACGGAAATATTACTATTGACGGAATATTACTATTGACGGAATATTACTATTGACGTAATATCACTATTGACGGAAGTATTACTATTGACGGAAGTATTACTATTGACGGAATATTACTATTGACGAAAGTATTACTATTGACGGAATATTACTATTGACGGAATATTACTATTGACGGAATATTACTATTGATGGAATATTACTATTGACGAAAGTATTACTATTGACGGAATATTACTATTGACGGAATATTACTATTGACGGAATATTACTATTGACGGAATATTACTATTGACGGAATATTACTATTGACGGAATATTACTATAGACGAAAGTATTACTATGTGATATTCCGTCCAGGTGTCGATTTCTTCCTGGCGAGACAATAGTGATATTCCGTCAATAGTAATATTCCGTCAATAGTAATATTCCGTCAATAGTAATATTCCATCAATAGTGATATTCCGTCAATAGTAATATTCCGTCAAGAGTAATATTCCGTCAATAGTAATATTTCCGTCAATAGTAATATTTCGTCAATAGTAATATTTCGTCAATAGTGATATTTCCGTCAATAGTGATATTTCCGTCAATAGTGATATTTCCGTCAATAGTAATATTCCGTCAATAGTAATATTCCATCAATAGTAATATTCCATCAATAGTGATATTCCGTCAATAGTGATATTTCGTCAATAGTGATATTCCGTCAATAGTGATATTCCGTCAATAGTGATATTCCGTCAATAGTGATATTCCGTCAATAGTGATATGCCGTCAATAGTGATATTCCGTCAATAGTAATATTTCCGTCAATAGTAATATTTCCGTCAATAGTAATATTACGTCAATAGTAGTATTCCGTCAATAGTAATCTTTCGTCAATAGTAATCTTTCGTCAATAGTAATCTTTCGTCAATAGTAATCTTTCGTCAATAGTAATCTTTCGTCAAAAGTAATCTTTCGTCAATAGTAATCTTTCGTCAATAGTAATCTTTCGTCAATAGTAATCTTCCGTCAATAGTTATCTTCCGTCAATAGTAATATTCCGTCAATAGTGATATTCCGTCAATAGTAATATTCCGTCACTTATTACTATTGATGAAAGTATTACTATTAATGGAAATGTTACTATTGACGGAAATATTACTATTGACGAAAGTATTATTATTGACGAAAGTATTACTATTTACGAAAGTATTACTATTGACGAAAGTATTACTATTGACGAAAGTATTACTATTGACGAAAGTATTACTATTGACGAAAGTATTACTATTGAAGAAAGTATTACTATTGACAGAAATATTACTATTGACGAAAATATTACTATTGACAGAAATATTACTATTAACGGAAATATTACTATTGACGAAAGTATTACTATTGATGGAAATATTACTATTGACGAAAGTATTACTATTGACGAAAGTATTACTATTGACAAAAGTATTACTATTTACGAAAGTATTACTATTTACGAAAGTATTCCTATTGACGAAAGTATTACTATTGACGAAAGTATTACTATTGACGAAAGTATTACTATTGACGAAAGTATTACTATTGACGGAAATATTACTATTGACGAAAATATTACTATTGACGGAAATATTACTATAGACGAAAATATTACTATAGACGAAAATATTACTATTGACGGAAGTGTTACTATTGACGGAAGTATTACTATTGACGGAATATGACAGGGGTTGATAATAAGAATGACTTCACTACTTGACTCACACACTGGATCTACCCTCCCCTCCAATATATATATATATATATATATATATAGTAAAGGTGATTCTCATAATTAAGTTGGCCTAGGGCGGTGCATTGTTAGCGTGGGTTCTAAATCCCTCCATATATGTATTATATTCAAGGTACTTCTCATCATTGCAGTTGGCCTCGGGTTATTATAAATGGATTCTTCACCAGAACATATTGGTAGGTTCTAATGTGTTTTGTGAAATATCATGTCATATAGTAAACATATACAATTCTCAAAAATAATATATTAAACATACACTTTGTATGACATGTAAGGGGTTAAAAATAAGAATGACTTCTCTGCTTGACTCACACTCTGGATCTCTCCTCCCTCCCTCCATCCCCCTCCGGTATATATATATAGTCAAGGTGCTTCTCATCATTCAGTTGGCCTCGGGCCGAGAAGGGAATGGTTCACCCAGGCGCATTGTTAGCGAAATCCCTCCATATATGTGTATATAATCAAGGTACTTCTCATCATTTCAGTTGGCCTCGGGTTATCATAAATGGATTCTTCACCAGAATATATTGGTAGGTTCTAATGTTTTTTGTGAAATATCATGTCATATAGTAATGTGACGCACCCAGTGCGTGGCAACTTAACCTGATTGTACTCCTTGGTACTCCACTGTACCACCACGGTACCACGCTGTACCATGCTGGCTGCTTATATTGAGTGTGACAACGTATAACTATGTTCTTTGTATCTCTGCAAAGGTCTCGTCATTTGCTAACCAGTGGTGGGTTTTGTTTTAAGCCATGTCGAGACCTTCCATTTAATATGTAGTATCGATAGAGAAGTTGATAGATGAGATGATAGGAATTCAGAGAGAGAGAGTGAGTTAGACTTCAGAGCGAGAGGGTAGCAATGGTTGCCAGACGTATGGACCGGTTGGCAGCCCTGCGCTTATAGCTAGGTGCGACAAGGTTGGTAGTACATTGCCGCCTGCATATGCTGCCGGGCTGCCCATGTTGTCGTACTGCACATTGCATGGAGGCTCGCTGTGTGTTCCATGATCAGGTTGCCTAGAACCTTTGAGCTTCTAACATCCCTTGCCCTCTCTCCCAATTTCTCACGGTTGCACTCTTTCTCTCTGACGACATTACTCTCATTTCATTCTTCTCTCTATTTAAATGCATACCCTTCCCTTGAGGTCCTAAAGGAGTTTCAGCACTCACCTCTCGTATTACTCTTAGGACAAGCATATATTTACATGTATTAGATTTAAGGGGTTAATGTGAACAGCGATCTTCTTGATGAGGATAGTTGGCGAACGTTCTACATGTTCACGAGTTATATGCCCAGCTCATCATCCAATTTGTGACTAGACTAGTGCCATGTGTAAGAGCCCGACCATGCCAGGAGTTGTCTGTAGAGGGGCGAGGACTTAGCCTTGATTTGCCTACCGAGCCAGGAGCGAGTGTAGTACCAGAGACTACAGCTCGCTCGTAGTGCCGGTATAGTAGAGTAACGTAATTTATCTGTCCTTGTGTTCTCTACAGTCTTTTCCTGGGTTCTCGCTTTCGGTGCTGGGACTCGTTGTTCCTGTGACTTGGCCTGCTAGCTAGAACACATGGGGATGATGAGTGGGTGATATCTTTATTTTACTATGCATTGCAGCTCTCTTTAAGTTTATGTATGTAACACTTTACAATACACATTACTCACACACAAGACAACATTATTAATACTTTCATGTATCAATTAACTGCACTGTCGTTTTGCTGCTGTGTCCGGAGTTCTGTTGCGTAGGGCGCATACAGACTCAGAGGGGAGACAGAGTGAGAGAAGCGAAGTAGCCTATGCGGTAGTAGGCTACCGGCGCAGTACTGTTGCCTGCAACCTTTTAGTTATTCCAAGTATAGATTCATTATTACAATAAGTGACTACTATTTATGTTCCTTCCATGTGTATTATTAGGTATCTACTGGATCATGAACATCTTGTATGCTACATGCTAGTGCATGTTAGTAGGGGACAGTTATTCTAGTGCACGCGCTTTCAAGTAGGCGTGTACATTTGTCATTTAGCATTTCACTGTCATACCTTTAGCCTGCTTCTATTCTACATTATTAGAGGCTTAATATTAACGTAGTTTCTTGAGTATTGCATTTCTTTATTAATAACGTAACCTATAAATGTCTGAGGGAGTTTAGCCTCATAGCCTACCCCTGTTGTACACTTTCGCCGAGTTAAGGTACCTCGTTACCATAGACGATAACTCTGTAGGGCGTTGGTGCTTTTGTTGTCTGGAGCATATAGTATTTGGGACTGGAATCGAGCGTGTCGTTGTCACATAAGCCATTTCTGTCCTACGATCAAGAATCCCGAATATGTATTGCCGATCCAGCCGTAACAAAATGGCGACCTTGCACAAGATTCAGTAGTATCCTATCACATGTTTTTTGGAGAACTATTCTATGCTACCTAGTAGAGCTGGCTAGAATTTTCTTGCATATTGGAGGAATTTTTATTGTGTCATTATTGTATTGGTGGACTTGCAGATTGTTTCGTTGGGGGTGTCTAGAGTAGAGTCATTCAAGCATCTTTAACATTTTGTGAGTCGAGACTGCAATTAGTAATAAGCACTTTTTTTTTTTTATGAACAGCAATTGTATAACCAGCACTATGTCTAATGACTCATCATTTACGGGGGAGGATAACACGGTACAGCCTAGTAACCAGCAAGTACAACAGATGTTTAGGGAGGGGAGTGTTATAAGTGGAGAGAGGGATGCCCGGGCATTTTTGCAGACACCTTTGACCGAAAAGCGCCTGCAGGCTATTGATTGTTACGGTCTTCGCTGTTTAGCCACGGTTTTGGGGCGGGACTGTCCTGACAGTTGGCCCAAGAAGAATTTGGTGGCATGTTTGTTGGGTGATGGCGATGCGGCGGGGGGTGGAGTGGGGTCTTGGGGGGTTCCCTCCAAGCCTCCATTCCACTCTACCCCTGAGCTGGGCCCTCAGCCAGCGAGTCTTAGCACGATGCAGCAGGAGGGTTCTCAAGGGCAAGCTGGCTTACCCGTAAACACGTCTCGGTGTGGATCCCCCATTTTGTGCTCTCCC